>BOPP01000173.1:2548824-2563372 GCA_017312745.1 Gryllus bimaculatus
TTCTAACATTCACCGAAAGTTATGTATAACTAATTGTGAATAAAGCAGAAGTTAATAAAAAAAATATTTGAACGCGTTCCAAGAGGGAGAGAGAGAAGCAGCACACCTCCACGATGGGCCATCCCGAATGCTAATTGGCCAGTGACAATAGCTATTTACAAAACTAGCAGAGAATATCTCTGTCGTACCAATGCAACGTTGAACAAGTTGGTGTCGAGTGCGAAATTTTGGGTTCAGTCAGTGGGGTGAGAGAAATATTCCATAAACATCAAATTCCAGAAATTAACGAAGTTTCCTGGTATTGCGTCGACTCAAAACGTAGATGCAATTCAGTATGCGGCAAAGTTGGCCCAACAGTTTTGCGATTTTACATGTTTATAGCCACGTGACCGACAAAATCGATGGCAAACATTGTTGAGTTTATAGGAAAAGGTAAATCCCAGCCCTGTTGTAGCATCCAAAAATTAACTGCTGAAGTTACATAAAATAAATGTGATAACAATTTAATAATAAACAGGACAATTTAAAAAAATGTGTTCTGTATTTTTCCCTTGAAATTCATTTTCGGTGGCAGATGGAGGAAGGAGTAAGGACCCCTACCAACTCACACTACCCACTCGAACCACCCACTCGGATTACCCACTCGGACTACCCACTCGGACTACACACTCGCACTACCCTCGGACTACCCACTCGGACTTCACTTCAATCGCCGGCCGTGAGTACCCAGTTGTTTGCGCGATGCCCCCCCTCCCCCCCCAGCTGGCATGCAGTTAAGATTCACGCGCCGCCCCCGCGCGGTTTGCGAAGGTTCCCTGCGCCCCTGCTTCCCTGTTCTAATTGGAATGAATGTTTCTGCACCCAGCTGTGACCTCCGTAGCCACCTGCCTCGGCATGAGCGTAATGAATACGACATTAAAATTACTAGGCAGCTATTGTTATATACGACAAAGAGTAACAAAATAGAGACAATAAAGAAAATCATAAAATGTTACGTTTGAAGTGATTAAATTTGATTTATTTTCTTCAAAACAGTAAAAACTCTCAGTGATGAAGTGTATGAAGGAGAAGTATCATTTTACCGTTTTTCCTTGAGATCGAAAATTTCTGCCTCAACCTTTTCGTTTTCGTGTTTGAATGACGAACAAAAATACAAACGATGAAAGGTTAGCACACTTGAAGACTAGAGATTTTTGCTCCCAAGTGATAGGAAACGTCTTCGCTTCGGTAAGCGTACTACACCCCAGATGGGACAAAATTCAATTATCGCTTTTCATTTTGTGTCCTAATTCATATAGTTTAAAGACGACGAGAACGCTTCCCTCAGGCAGAGAATGTCAAATGAATTGTTGTATGAGGAATTGCCACCAGCCCATCGCAGTTTTCCCGAGCCTATAGCCGTGCGACTGGGACGTCATAGCGGGACCTAGCCCAGGGAATCTGATTTGCATGTCCGCAAAGGTCGCAACTAATACCTTTAAAATGGTTGTCGGACATATTTTCATTACTCGGACACTCCACACCGGACTTCCCCGTACTGTTGGCCTGGGCAGTTTGCCCGGCCTCTGTGAAACAAAGGGGGGTGAAACCATGCGTTATATCTAGCCGTACCATTCATAATGCAGTAAAATACATTGGCATGATTATGAATTTACGAATTTACTAGAAAAAATGCCTAAATCCAAATAATCTATCTTTACATAAAGGGAGTGTGGACCCTGCCAGAACGCACAAGGTTTTCACCCCATGTGGATGCAAGGGACTTCCACTTTTGACTTATAACATTTCGGAGGCCACAACGAATGGCACGGGGGACGCCAGTTGGTCAACTCTGGCCTATCCTCACGAAGCTAATTTGCCGGAGCACATATACACCGTTAAACAACGTTTATAGTATTGCTGACAAACTAGCAATTCACATTCTTAGCTTTTTTCTTACATCTAGCAATTAGTGGTGCATCAACAGAACGTACATTCTCGCATTATTTATAAACTTTCACTTTCTCAAAAAGTCCAAATGACGCGAAAACGACAGTTTATTTCCAAAAATTGTACGTCCTGTTTTAAATAGCTGATTTTTTTCAATAGATTTTCTCTAAGACAAAAATATCTATCTTCAATTTTGTAGTATTGAAATGTTCAACTTTTGCAATTTTTTAAAAGACGGAGAGTTTGCCGAAAATAGGACTATCATCCAATTTTTTACCGCCCTTATTACATATGAGGAGAAAATTTAAAGAAAAAATGAACTGCGTTTTTTAGAAAAAATATTTAAAATTGCCTATATTCCGTGCAAAATTACACGAAAACGACACATATTTTCGAAAAAATTGAACTTGAACTTATTTTTAAAAAAAGGAAAAAATCTCTCTTTAATACTGTAGTTATAGGATATACCCCAAAACAATTGCACTTTTGCAATTTCAGAAAAATAGGGATTTCAAAAAGAAGATCTGCATTTGGTGGCATTTTCAACAAAATTTTGAAAACGGTTTTGAGACTTCATGTACAGTACCCTCAAAAATCAAAACATCCAGTTTAAACTCGCAAAGCCTCAAGTTCGTTTTAATCGATCGGGAAAATCTGTTTTGGAGAAAATCGGCTGAACGGTTTAGGTGCTATCGTTGACTAACAGACGGACAGAAAAACAGGGCCACACGGATGAGAGACGGACAGCGTCTTGTCAATCGATTTTGCGTTATCGAGGAGGCACCAAACGGGTTATGGCTATACCGCGTGTTAGAGGAAGAAATTTGCTATAATAAGAACAGGATATATTCACTTTTTAGTTAGAAGTTACAGTTATTCTGCCGAAAATTTTCCTTTTTCCGGCGTACGATTACATAACTTACTCTTCTGAAGAAGTACCTTCGAAAGGGCAAGAGAGTAAGAAAACAAACAAAAGCATTGATCAAGAGCTCATAAACTCTAGCACAATTTTGATAACTGTAATATCAACTTACCTAAAACAAAACAATAGAACAAATCTCTCACCATTTCCGAAAGCAAGCATGTCACTGGCAAAAACTTTATACAAAACTGTTGAGGCTGCGAAATATTCAGTAGATAAGTTGTGAGTGCATTAGCCGATACTGAAACGAACATCGCCTTTTCTATCGACAATTTTCATCAGACGAGATTATTATGGAAAAGGAACGATACATAATTGACAAAGATTATTTGTAGAAAGAATATGCAGAAAGAATCAATAAGTATTGAAGAGATTGTCATGGTTACCTTTGTCCAGAGGAAATTAAAAGTTTCGTTACGAATTTCGTCGTTTTTACTGCACGTTAGACTGCAGGTGCTGGATATTACCTGGATATCTTGAAAGCGGGAAGTTTGAAATGTATGCTCTTTCCTTCTGAAATGCCTTGAAAGAGCAGCGAAACTGCGCTATTCGAAAGGAGGCGCCAAATTTGAATCAATTTGGCGGTCAGTGCCAACAAAAAGCATTTTTTTAAATGACTAGAGAGCCAGTGCAGAGTAGCACAGACTAACTGGGGTAAGAAAAAAACTCAGAATGCATGTAGTGATCTAGCAAGAGGATAGAGGGGTCTAGCAAGAAGGAAGTCGCAATGAAGGGACAAAAGAGAATGGAGGAAATTAAGGGAAACAGAAATAAATTATATCAAAACGAAAATACGGGTAAGGGGGATGAAAAGTCCCAAAACAAGTCCTAAGTTATTAATATATTCAATAATATGTTATATAGAAGGTTCATTACCTTGCTTAACATACTATCATCAAAATAAGTTAAACTTGTATTCTAGATAGGAGTTAAGGTTACCACATTACTTCGTATGTAATATTTTAGAAATGATCATGTGATACTACGGTCTACGGCCTCTATATCTGAAATGTGAAGTGTATCAAAGTTAAAATCATATTTATAACTCAAACTATAGCGCGACACAAAAAATCTTTGGCTCGCAGTCAATTTGGTTCAAATGCTCCCGCATTCGTACTTTTATTTCCATTTGGTCTATTCCATGTATGACATAGGGTAATTTATCAATCGCAATTTATTTGCGTTCATGGCAAATATCTTCCGTATTGTTTCTTATTAGAGGCTTTACGTTAGAAAATATATTTCTAATTTCAATATCTACTGCTGACACTGTTCATACTGCTCGTTATGTATATTTTACGAATGTTCATTCCTGCCTGAGATATGGCATAATATTCATGGGAAATATATCTTATAGCTCCCAGACTTTGAGATTAAAAAATAATTGTATGAATAATGAGCAAATTCCACCCACGTGATTCTTGAAAGACACTTTATTAGTCTAGGAATTTTACCATTACCTTGTCTCTTGAATTACGAATAAGTGTTTTTTGTCAAAAATGACACACTGAAGTTCGGAAATATACACTATGTGATCAACAGTATCCGGACACGTCCAAAGTGGTGTTATGGTATGGTCGTGTTTTTCATGGCACTATCACGGCACAGGCCTACGTTGGTGTTTTAATCACCTTTTTGCTTCCCACTGTTGAAGAGCAATTGGTGATTACATTTTTCAACACAATGAAACACCTGTTCATACGGCCCGTGGCGGTGTCGTTACACGACAATAACATCCTAGTAATGGACTGTCTTTCACAGAGTCCTGACTTGAATCCTATCGAACACGTTTGGGATGGTTTGGAACGCCGACTTCGTGCCAGCCCTATTGCACTTCAGCATCACCGATAGAAGGCGCCACGAACAGGTAAGTCATTTTCAGCTACGTGTCTGGATAATTTAGATCACATAGTCTTTTTTCAGGAAAGCCGATGTCTATAACTATAACACACGACTAAGTATAAAGAGCTCACTACAAAAAAAAATCACATACAATCCACGCACATTATTTTGAAATACTTTGCCAGTGACGTTAAGCGATTACATTCGGTGCTGGTGCTGGCAGTTTCGTATACTTGTCAGTACTGCTGCCGGTAGGGTCACCCCTGCTGTAGAGGTCTCGACGGAGGAGTCAGAGAAAGGATTCTCTCACAACCTTTCGTTAATCAGATACCTCACGTATCCTAATTTTCCAAGCTCTACTGTATCCGTTTCCTACTCCTCCCCCTATGGCACTATCCTGTGGCACTATCGTAAGGATGCCATCACTATCTAATGTGGTATTACGAGTCTTTCCACTTGCTTGCACCCCACTACTTTCGTCTTTATTATAAAGCCTCTGTTGGCCGCCTGTGGTATTTCGACCCCGACGCGTTTAGGTTTCGAAGGCTTTGAAGGGTGTCTTCCACTTTCTTTTCTTCCTCTTTTCAAGCACAAAATTCAGTTCAGAACACAGAGAACAGATGTTGGAAAATTTTCATTCACAAATAGAACAATAACGGACTGGAATAAGTTACCTGCGGCAGCCATGGAACCCTTTCCTCTAGGTGTACAAAGTTTCAAAAGTAGATTAACTAAGGACATTGGTACAAGTTAGGCTTATTAAAATAGTTATTATTTTAGTTATAATTTTATTATAATTGTTATTTTTTAAATATTAGTATTGCGATAATCACTATTAAATACATTGGTTTGTTAAATATACAATTATATTTAAAGTAGTAGTTGAATTGGAGTGTCGTGAAGTGTTGTGAAGTGTAGTACAATAGAGAAGTCAAGTGCAAGTGTAGTGTAGCGAAGTGAAATGCAAGTGTAGTGAAGTGAAGTGAAGTGAAGTGTAGTGAAGTGAAGTGAAGTGTATTTATTAGTTAAAAATTCCGTGCAGGGCAGTCATAAAGTGTATAGGTAATGCTGTTATTTTTTTGTTATATTGTTATTATTGCCTTAAAATGCTTTAAAATTACAGTGTATTACTATTCTTAGTTGTAATATGTAAAATGTAGTGTTCTGCCACCAGGTTCTATACCTACTTGCAGAAATAATAAATCTATCTATCTATCTATCTATCTCTTTTCTCAAGTATTCGATTCTTATTTCTTCTTCTTCTATCATGCTTTGCTTTGTTGAGGTCAGACAATGCTCTGAAGGCGAGAGGGAAGCCGGCTTGTCTAGGAGAAAGTAATCTCGAAAATAAATCTCGGGTCCTCCAGAATGGGGGTTAGGGCGTAGGGCAAGCCCCGACATCTGTAAAAATACAAACGCTAAATATCCCAGTAATGAAGCAGGATTGTCCAGGAAACGATTTGGCAAACAAAAACGGAATATGAGTATAAGCACATGGAATGAACAGGGTCTCAACATGAAAATAATATAACTCTTCGAAGCAATTAAAAAGACGGGAATAGAAATTGCTGTGTTGTCAGAAATAAAGACAAAGGGGAAGGATGTAGAAGAAATAAAAGACTACATTCACTATATAGTGGTGCCAACAAATAATTTAGAGCTAAGAAAGGAATTTCCATGTTGCCGTGTTAAAGAAATATAAACGTAATATTAAGAGTTCGTCTTGTGTGAGTGAATTGGAGAAAGATAGGCTTTTTAATCAGCTGACAACGGTCTTGGATGGGATACCAAACAGGAAGGATATATTTTTAGTGGGAGATTTTAACAGTAGAGTTGGAAATCTTTAACAAGACGATCTTGTAGGAATACGAAGTGATAATGGAAATGTTAAACGACTAATAGAAGTATGCGCCCAATACAGTTTTAAAGTATGGAATGGGTTTTTCAACCATAAAGAAATTCACAAATTCACTTGGTCTAGAGGAACTAGTAAAACCATAATTGGTTACATTATCAGAAAACGCAACAACAATATAAAGGTGGAAGATGTTCGAGTCTATAGAGGAGTCGAGCGCACCTCAGCCTTTTTTTTTTTAAATCAAGCGGGTATCTTCCTTATGTAAACAAGATACAGCAATCGGAAGTTCATGTCGCTTCCAGTACTGTAGAGAAAAATAATACAAAATGTGTTTGCTTGAAGGTCCATCTGTATCCTTCCTCTACAAACTCAGTTTGTGTAACAAACTATTAGAAGTGAATCAAACAACTACTCAAACACTCTACGATGGAATTGTAGATGCCTTGCATCAAGCGGGTTATGAGAGCCTAGGAGATATAGAACATGGTGGGAAACGAATAGTTGGAATGGAATAATTCAATTTTTCTACCAGTTGTAATTTTGTTTTCTACATTCTGCCTGAAATTGTGCTCACAACTGGGACACCAAACGTTAGAGCGACCAATGTCTCAGATTGAATTGACTATTTAAAGAAAAAGTATTGAGAAATTTTATTGTGTGCAATTTAATTCTCATTTGAAGTCGCTTAATGGGGCCGTTCTTGCGGCAGTAAAACGATCCGTTACGAAGATCATGAGAGGAAAACTCTGTACATGACTCCTACTTGCAAATAGCTTTTACTAGTGGTCTGCAGCAGCAAACATTCTTCTGAACAAACCCTCACACAAAATGTTTTTTCGACAAAGTAACATACTGCTCAAGAAGAACAAATAAAATACTCTTTTATAACGTAGTACATTATTCATTTTATCAATTATAGGTATTACTAAAAAATATTCTGTAATACAGTAGCAACGTCGTGTAGTATTGTTGGAATACTCAGTACAATAGTTGTTTACACACCAAGTATAAAAGAAATGTGGTTCCATAACACAACACGCGAATAGAAAATATTTAATAGGCGCAACAGTATCTTTGGGGCGGACCCATCTCCTATAAATAAAATATACATTGGAACCCAACAAATATTTCCACGTTGAAAACAAAGGGAAAAAAATATATTCTCTCTGAAAATGTAGTCAGTAATGAGTAATGAATCCTTCCACCTCCCGCTTCAATGACCAAGCCAATGTAAAACAGAGACCTTTAGTAAATATCCTCAACCCCGTCCCCACCATCACTTTCTAGTTACTTTCCAATGCGCCCCCGAGCATCCAAAATGGCTTTGGCACGTGGGCGTGTATAACGGGCATGTTTTCTATCACGTTACTTGCGTAGGAACATTGTATTGTATTTTATTTCGCTGTACTGATTAATTTTTTACTCCCATATATTTAAATTAATTCTTCCATATATATTTTGGTTTTCTTTTATATTTACCTGATAGGGAGTACTGAAGATGAGGTAGAATACTTCAAATCATGTATTGATGTTGGAATGTAAGGTCTTAATTTATTGTAAACAGTTATAGAGTAAGTTTTAGAAATTGTTTAAAAATATTTTATTGTGTGGTCTTACTTTGAGATGGAATAAAAAGTATTATTTATCTAAATACTGAAATCAAAAAACAATGAATAGCATTTTGTGACACCAAACTAAATCCCATACCCCTACGTAGCACAGTGCAACATTACCTCAAATCCCCTCCCCATTTATCGTTACATACAATTTTGGACCATCCCTTATTAGAAACAAACATCAACTCACGGTTTAAAGATAGGATAAATATATTTGAACTGCAAATGGGCATAACCCGCTGGCAGCTAATGACATATAGCACAAAATTACATTAATTTTACATTAAATTACTTATAGCACCTAATTACAATTGTAACCGCCCGTCCTTTAAAACATTGTATAATATTGGAATTAAGTACCGACTGAATTATTACACGTTCTGTTACCCTTTCAGTTGTTATTAAACAAAAAACTTGAGAGAACTTAGTATGTAAATTGATATTTGTCGTCCGCGGAAGAAGCCTCATGTGTGCTAGCTGCGGGGACCGCCCGCCCGTACCGCTCTCTCCAGCGCCCCACCGGGCACCACGGCCGCCGGGACGCGTTGTGGCTACGCCCCCTCCTGAAAACAGCATCGGGGTAAATCGTATCGTGGATTTGCACAGTGTCATTATTTCCCTCTACTTTTTCCTCTTTCGTGGGAAAATATGAAATACTTTTCGAGGAAGCAAGCGGGGCGTTGCGTGCTGGAAGGGAACCGCTTCCTCCTGTCCGTAGCGAGGGAGCGCAGCACAGAAATCCCGAGCGCGGGGAATAATCAATGCGCAGCCTTGTTAAGGCAGAGCCCCTCGGTTGGCCCAGCGGTCGCGTCGCGTTTCGGCTCTTGCAGCGGGGTGAATAACCACGGGGGGGCGGCGCGGCGAGGAGGCAGGGCGTTTCGTGTTCCTTGGGGATTTCGGAGCTCCCGGGGGCGCAGCCGACAACCCTGCCGCGGCGGCGCGGCGGCGGGGCGGGGCGGGGCGCGGGGCGGGGCGCGGGGCCGGGGCGCGGGTCGGCTCGCAGATGATGCATGGTAGCGTTCCCGGAACGCGCGCGGAGGCGCGACGCGGCGCGTTGCGCGCTCCTTTATTAGTTAGAGCGCTCCGGCGGCGGAGGAGCAGGGCGGGAGGGCGAGGGCTTGTCGGAAAGGCGCCGCTGGCGGGGGGCGGAGCGGGGGCCGAGGAGGAACTTCCCCGGAAGCGGGTGCGGGTTTGGCTTCCCGGGAACTCGCGCGGCGCAAGCCCCGAGCGGCCGCGTGAGGTCACGCCGTCGGCGGGCGGCGGGCGCGGGGGGGCGCGGGGGCGGGGGCGGAGGCGGGGGTGGAGAGGGACATGTAGTCGCAGGGGCGGATATTGTTCGCGCTGTGGCCCTACTTTCGGCGAGAGCTTCCGAGCCGCGCTTTTGTTTGGCCCTCTTACATATCCCGGTTTGAATGCTTATCTTAACACCGCCTTTTTCATGGCTCTTTCAGGGTTCTTTAACGTTCTAGTAGCAGCCCTATAGTAGCGGTCTTAAAGATTCACTATGAAATTCTAATGTAAACCTGTTGCTGGTGCGTGTTTAAACATTCCGACAGATTGTACGAATCCTACATGCAGCTCGAACCTTTATTTTCCACCGCTTGAGACGCCTCGCGGGAAAAGTAATGGTTAGGGTCATCCACGAGATGGCATTCTCCAAATATCCTCCAGTTCAGCATTGCAAACGATAATGTTTTGACTAACAGCTAAGCTCCACAAATAATATTACAGCCTATGGATAACATTTTGTGCTATTCAATTTTTTTTCAAATAATTGTTGTAATAACACAGCGCAAAAATTTACACAAAATGTTGTAAAGACGGTAAAGCTTCAACGCATGTTTCCTATGTATGGTCGACGCGCAGAATCCGCAGTATTTTTTAAATCCCAAGGAAACCGGGCGATATAGTGTTTGGTCTCTTGTAGCATTCACTACAGAAGTCAAAGAAACTTTCAGATCCAAGTTTTGACACATTTTCTCTATGTACGTCAATGCCTGAAAATCTGAAACGGCAAATCAGAATTGCGCCTACCAACCTTCCAGCTTTCTTAATGGCCAGAAACACGTGCGAGTGCTAGATTTGGTGTCTTTGTAGGCGTTGTACTTTACGCAAAAGGCAAACGTTGTCAGCCCAAGAATTGACAGTTCGGTCGTGGTTTCTCCATGGAGAAAGACTTGCTCCCTTGTTGTTTTTGGTATGTGCAGTATCACGAACAGGCATACGTTGATGTTTTAAATCTTCTTATTTGCACTCTGTTGAAGTGCAATTCGGAGGAGGCGATTGCATCTTTCAACACGATCGAAGCACAGCTGATTCTTCAAACACCCCTTCCAAGGCTGTGGCGGTGTTGGTTATCACGACATAACATCCCCCGTAATGGACTGGCCTGCACAGAGTCCTGACTTGAATCCTATCAACACTTGGGATGTTTTTGGGAACGCCGACTTCGTGCATGCCTCACCGACCTACATCAGTACTTCGTCAGTGCAGCACCCTGGTGAAGAATGGCCTCCATTCCCCAAGAAATTTCCCAGCTCCCGATTGAAAGTATGTTGGCGAAGAGTGGATAGCAGTCTCAAGGCCTAAGGGTGGAAAAACCATTCATTGAAATTCCCAGCAATGCGGATGGAGGGCGTCATGAACTGGGAAGTCATTTTAGCTACGTGTCCCGGATACGTAGTGGTATGTCGACGACGCGCGATCGAAACCAAAATTGCGCCACACACCTTCCAGGTTTTTGATCCTGGAAAACCACTGTGAAATTAATTTAGAATTTAACGGGGAAGTTTTCGTATTTAAAAACAACTGGGGACGATGGCCGCAATTCTGTCTCAGATTTGAATTCAGCGCGTTCGGGATGTAACTTAGAGAAAATGTGGGTCTGACAACGCTTTGTTTGGCGTGACAGTTATAATTTTAAATTGTAATCGTATTGTACACGGTGAACAAGGATTCAAAAATTCGGAAACGTAATATAAAATCAGAAGTATGATATAATTTTATTGAAATGGTTTATTAATTTAATATAAATTATAATATATAATATATAATATTAATATAATAATATATAATATATAAATATAATATATATATATAATATATAATATTATATTTAAAAAAAAATAATAATATATAATATATAAAATAATATATAAATATATAATATATAATATATAATATATAATATATACATATCTAATATATATAATATAATATAATATTATCTATATATATTAATATAATATATAATATATAAATGTAAATAGATATAGTGATCAGATTCTCCTTAAGCAGAAGCCTCAATGATAAGTTTGGAAAAATGAAACACATTTGGAATGCGCATATTACAATTATGTAGAACCTACTTTAGCAAGTTAAGTTTTGTGAGGGAAGTGGATTGAGATACTTCTTATCTATATTTTCGTATGTAAAATGCGTATGAAAGTTTGCGTGTGCTGACTCAGATATTTTGCTTCCAGCAAACCGCTTATTACCAATAGCCATCTCTCGCAGAGAAAATACAAAACAAAAACCAGTGGTACAAAACCCACAATACATACTCTCTTAAATAATTGTTACTGCTACGTAATAAGCATTGCAATTTTATACATTACTAACACCAGCTATCTTTTAAAAAAAGTATCTCCATCAAAGAAATAGCAAGCAAATTAAAAACAACAACCCAACATATATTAGGTTCGAAATTTCAAAAGTTAAAATAAATATAGATCTTCATTCAATTCAGAGTATTGTGCTTTTAAAACCTTTCAAATACGGAAAGAACAAATTAGAGACGTTTTGTTATGATGATGTGATGACCATTGAATTAAGGCGTTTCAACTTCTAAGGTTATTGCGCAAGTGTAAATTATCCCTAAGAATAGGTTATGCCCTGTTCAGTGATAAACTTAAAACATTTTTGAAAAATGAAAAGCAAATATCCTAAAGAATAGAACAGTGTTTGTCCTTTAGTAGAAATGCAAAAATTGAAACAGTTGAACCCTATAATTTTCCATGTAATTGGCAGTATTCTGTAAAAATGTAACTTCACTCTCTGAAGTTTCTAGTGTCTGCGGGAAAGATCAAATTGAGGTGACAAGTCATGGGATTCCTCTAATATCGTGTCGTACCTCCTTATTTTTCCCGGCGAAATGGCTGCAACTAGACGTAACAGGGTCACAACCAGTTGTTTGGAATTCCCGTGCAGAAATATTGAACCATGCCATCTTCTACAATCATCCATAATTACGAAACTGTTGACGAATGCAGAATTTGGTGCATCTTTACTGACATCTCGATTGTGTCACAAAAATAATTCGGTGGATAATGGCCACGCGATTTGGGTGGCCAAAATCATTCGGCTCGAATCTGTCATAATGCTTATCTATCCAACCGGCGGCCAATGTGAACTGTTGAATCCCATTGTCCATCCATAAAAAATATGTTTGTTTGGGATATGAAGCCGCAAATGGTCTCCAAGTACATAACATTTCCAAGCCAATGATCGGTTCAGTTGGACCAGAGGGCCCAGTTCCTGGGGGTTGTCCCGTACCGATACCTACCATCCTCTGCCAACGTGAAATCGGGACTCATCTGTACCGAGCCCTCGCTTTTCCAGTCGTCTAATGGTCCAATAATTGGCCAAGAGCCCAGGGAGGCTCTACAGCGACGTCGTGGTGCGGGCACTTGAGTCAGCCTGCCCTGGGTGCATACCACATAAAGGCCAAATTTCGCCGCACTTGGCCCTAACGTATTCGTTCGCCGTAGGTCCACATCATTTCTCGGTTATTCGACACAGTGTGGCTTGTCTGCTAGCTCTAGTAACTGTACGCAAAAACGCTGCTGTCACTAAGTGAAGGCCGGTCGGCCACTGGTGGTTATACGTTATGTCCTGAAATTAGGTAATCTTGGCAACCTCTTGATTTCAAAATGCTAAACAGTCTATAGCTAAATTTTCCTCTCCCTAATGTCACTGGTTGTGCAAGTTTCAAGGATTATTTTCGTTTACGTCATTTACTGTTTTATAACTTTCTCAAGAATATAATTAAATAGCAGAGATGACACTATACCTATCGATTTTGTCTTACCCCTGTTTTTGATATTAAAGGGGTTAGAAATACATCGAATTAATTTAGCTTTGTCTGTGAAGTTTGTCCAGCGGATCAGTTTTGATTGAAATTTTGATTTTGATATGCTAGATCGTTGTACTTCCTTATTTATTTTCCGAAGAATATTTTTTGCATGTCCTGTAGGAAGAGATAGCAAACATCAATAAGAAGACAGTAGATTTTGGCACCTTTCGAGTTATCACAATAATCTGGCCTGTTAATGTTTTAGAGTCGTGTGTGAAAATTCTGCGAATCGATACTAAATTCTGTACTTTTTCATTTTCCAACCCGGGTCAGGTTGTAAGTGAGTGAGAGGGTCATGAATGACTCTAATTTATGGTTGATGGCAATTTTGTTGGCGTGCAAAAATGGAAGTGATCTGGTTATGGCGCGTTGTGTGATGCCGTCTGTGTTGGAGGGTTTTGACCCTGTTTTCTGTAGATTCGGGTGGTGGTTACAACAACACTCACTACCAAAGAGCATCTAGGGCCTCAGATGCTCACAGGTCGCATAATAGATCTCCATCTCTAGCCATTGTACAGGAGGTTTGAGAGGTGTTGGACATGGATCGTAAAAAGGGGTTAAAGACTACCGTGGATTTGTTTTTCTGGGTCACTGGTCTTGCTTCTGTTTCTGGTACAGAGGTAAGAGGGTAATATTTTTTATTTGATAACATCAATTGCTTTGAGTATCATGGCAATTTTATTTACGAGGAGATTATTATTACTATATATCTATACGGTTGTTTGGGCCTTAGAGGATTCACATAAAGCAATCATGACTTTGTTGCTGTAATTTTTTTTTTCTTCGCCAAATTTTTTCATCATCTCGCTATGCTTAGATTCGACGTTCTACTGTCCATCTTTCCTCTGGTAAGATCAATTTGGACTGTTTTTTCCCTGACTGTTTGTCGTTTTCAGTTTCAGTAAGTACTTCAAAATTTTCTTTGTATCGGTTGTGATCTACGTCTATTATGTGCCCATCTAATTTCAGTCATTCGTTTGCGGAAATCAGTTTCGATGTTGGAGTATTTTTCTGTCACTTGTAGACGGTATCCTTCGTCGTGAGTTTTGAACATAGATCATGGATTTTTTTTCTTCAGCCTTCTTGATAGTCTCGAGGTCTCTCTTTATTATTAAGATCTAGGGTCGCGCAGGCGTAGAGTGTTTCAGGTTTTGATAACAGTAAGTGTATGTCGAACTTTTGTGTTGATATTTATGCATATTATTGTAGAAGCTCGCAACTTTTCCCATAGCCGTACCGCATTTTGG
>BOPP01000173.1:2578983-2606731 GCA_017312745.1 Gryllus bimaculatus
CACAAGCTCCAACACCCGACTGGTCTCCCGAAATGTCGGGAAATGTGTTTCGTCTAACAATAAGTGCGCGCGTGTGTGTGTGTGTGCGTGCGCGCAAGGGGAGAGGATAAGAAAACGAAGAGGAAGCGAAGATCGCGTGGAGTCTGTAAGTGTACTGCTTCCGCATTTTCCTGGTGTCCGATCAGAGTAGCCGGCAGCTAGTATTCTCCACCAGACGGCGCGGCGGCTAATTCGCCGTAGCTATAAAGCTAGAGACGAAGATACGCCTCCTCAAGTGAGGAACCCTAGGAACGACCGCTCAGACGCGCTGCAGAGAGAGTGGCAATGCTGGCGCTGAGCTAAAATAGCCCGTCCGCCCCCTTCGTGCCGCCGGCGCCGGCTGGCCATTGCTTTTGCGCATAGGAATGGTCAAGACCGCGTGGCTCTGCGAAAGGAATGCCCTGGACAGCCGGGTGCTCTAGAGAGCAAGCTGCGAAGGCCTCAGAGTATCCGTTCACTGAACATGCAGTTGGATATATAGTTTCCACGAGTAATTTATATTCTTCTAATGTCCTTAATAATTATAATACGTATTCTTATCTGATTTTAGACATGATTTGCATAAATTATTACAATTCGAAAATCTGATAAGAATATGTATGCGCGTGAACCAGACGATAAATTCCGAATTTCAAAAAGTCCTTGAATTACAAACAGCCAGTACTTGAATTAAAAGCGAGATAAAAATCTCGGTTTTAATTAAACTCGCAGTAAACATTTTAATCACAAAACTATGCTTGTAAATAAAATATGTCGAAAAGGATGTTTTGTTGCATTGTAGCTACATAAATAAATTGATTATTTCAATTGTGGTGAAATGGAAACATACGTTCCGAAAGGCTAAATATCAAGGTAATAGACTTGTGTAGACAAGTCACTCCATCTGAAGGGATGGCTTTTGTACGAATTTGCCTTCATTTTTCTCTGTTATAGTAAGTAACAAAATAAATACCCTTGCATTTAATAAATAACCAAAAACTTATTTTTTCCAGTGGTGAAACTATTACAGGTAATACAAAAAATGCCCAAAATCTGTACCCAAGTCACCCCGGATTACGGTACGAAGATCATTAACTTCTTAGGTGTAGTATGTGTCATACCGGGCGCTCGCGACATTCTAGCAGCGGGCTGCGAGAGAACCAAAAATGTCTTACACTCTTCTCCGTTCCCTTGTACCTTATCTTATTCCAGGCAGAAAGGTCATAAAACTCGTATTTTGCTCTGAAACCACTTTGCATATGCAATACAACGTACAAAATCCATAACTTCGACGCTGAACCTAATGTTCAAAGAAATGTAGAAGATAAAAATGTACGACATTGGGAACTACTACAGAAAATCATAGTTCTCGGCCGAATTAGACTGGCATCTGAGAAAACTGAATCACCAGATGAAAATGTAGAACATGGTTTTCTACTTCATTCTTTCAATGTTTGGTGAAAACGAAGTGATTTACTTTTCCGCTTCACTCTCGCAATATTACATTGCATCACATGACGCCGGTGAGGAGGGGAAAAACTTTGCTGGAGTTATGTGTGAGCGGTCCCACCAACTGCCAGTAGGACTGTCGCAAGGGTCCACTATCCACTCTGCAGATGACACAGGGCAATTAGAAATGATTCGTTATAAAAGAAGCTTCCAACATCGTGGGAGTGTTTTGAGTGCTCAGACCACACCTTTGGACAGCGGACTAGACATTTGTTGATGACCCAGCCGACGTCACATCCTATCCGCCTGATATTTACCTACTTTCCCTGCCTTTTCCCAAGCGACTTTTATCGTCATTCACTTTTCACAGAATTCATTCGCGTAATCGGTTTGCTCTGAGTGGGACGTTCTCTCGTCCGGACGCAGCTAACACCCACAGGCGGCTCATGCTTCTCAAGGAGTCACCTGGTCGACTAAGCAGAAACGAAAACAAATTAAGCAAAGATGTAGGTTTTCCTCCTAACATGTGAAAAATACTGCGTTTATTCATTCCAGTGCGTATAAAGTTCGTGCATAATATTGAGGAAACAATGCCATGCAATCGGTATGATTCAGTAAAAATTATGTTGTAAATCATAAACGAATGGAGATGAAGTCTTGGTCTGTGAATATAAAAAGTGAGATTACCCTTAAATATTTTCAATCGTATTGTAATTGATGCCTCTAATTTACCCAAATTATCAAGTCAAAAATCAAATGAAAATGGATTTTTTAAAATTCCGCTTAATAGGACCATAGTTTTATTAATAAGTCAGTAAAGGATACTGTAGTAAAATTAATGCAATAAGCAGTTGATTCTACGGATTACAAAGTTGTTTCATGCTGTGCTACATTATGTACCATGTCCGCCATCACAACTCGTCGCATAACTTTCCTGTCATTATCTTGATATTATATATGATCCTATTAATCATCTCTATTAGACAAAATACCGACCCAGACATCCTCATTTTATTGTTCTTTTATGGTAGATGGTTTGTGCAAAATACTAGGTGATACTACATGAAGAGAGACCTGGAATATGCTTATCTATTTTCAGTCTTCTGGTCCAGTGTACTATCCGTTTAGCGGTCTTAAATGCCTGTTACAAAAGCATGCTTTGTTTGATGTATATATATGCGAAGTACGACGAACGATGGACGATGCTTGAAACACACAATGCTGTCCCCAATATAGGGCGCTGGTGACTCGCAGAACGAAAGTGCGGCATTCGCTGGAAGCCACAATCCTAGCACAGTTTGCATGCCGTCGCTCTGCTCTATGTAGGTAAGCATATTTTGACAAGCTACTGAATGGGGAAAATTGCGTTATTGCTACACTTAGTAAAAACAACTTCATGGACGTCCGTGCGTGAAATGAGGTTTTTGGGTTTTCTACAGTTTACAGAATTGTCAACAACCAGACGCATTTTTAAAGCGCATTTTCTCGGGTGTAATTTTTTGGCGTAAATATTTGAGGAGGCTTGTGTGTTCCTGCGGCCACTGCGTCTCGCTCGCCGTCGCGGGCCCGCCACCCCCCTCCCCCCTCCTGGCCACACGTGGTCGGGTGCCCCGCGCAGATGCCCCGCCCTCTCCCTCCCGCGCCGCCTTTGTTTACCTGCTGGGAATTCTGGCCGGTAGCAGGCACTGGAGGTGGAGGTAGAAGAGATCCGAAAATATTTCCGCTGGAGTTCCAGTTCACCGCGCCTCGTCGGGAGCAGGGCAGCCGCAGGGGCGGGCAGCCGCAGGGGCGGGCAGCCGCAGGGGCGGGCAGCCGCAGCCCCCCACAAACATTCATTTTAACAATGATATATAATGGTCCTCTTTTAGGGAGCACAGTCGTCCTTTTCTACGTTCTCTCTTTCCTCGAAAAAGAGTCGTCCTACCCGTCTTCCTTTTCGATATTCTAAAACTGATGTAATAATCTAGCGATAATGGGTTTATCTAGTTCATGAAGTGAGAAATCACGATTGAATGCTGATACTCTAGCTGCGGCACTTACCGTAAAATCCAATATGAAGGATATGTTTGCTCAGAAATTTCCAATACATTGTTAGAAAATGATACATTGACAATCCACGCAATGGAAAAAATACTCCTTTAATTAAACAATTAAAATAGATGTAAACATAATTAGTGTATTTTTGTTTGAATTAATAAAATGTTTTATTTATTTATGTTGTACTTTTACTTTCCCGTATACGTACGTATATAAGGAGCATTATACGTAATATATGCAAACTTAAGTATGGCTGCAGAAAATCGATTTCGAGATTTCAGCTGAAACACCGTTTTGATGTCTCCTGATATCGAACAGGTGTTTTTGTAATGTCTGTCCGTCTGTCTGTGACCACCACTAGCGCCTAAACCAGATGTACGATTTTTTCCAATTGAAAAAACTCGCGTCCATACGACTCAAGTCGATGCTTTGAGATTTTGAAAAAATCTTTAAAATTGGGGGGGTACTTTACACGAATCCACGCAGACATTTTTATTATTTCCTCAAAAAGGGCTCCAAAGTTTTTCATTAAATTTCTTGAAATCGAGTAAAATACATTAATAAAGGTGGCATAGCTCCAAATTTCAGGTTTAACTCTGAATTTTCGAAAATTCTGAACTTTTTTCCTTAAAATCAAATTTTTTCTCGATAGGAAGTTCTTTCATTAAGGTCATGTACATTGTTTTGAAAATCGTAGTCGTTTTCACAATATATTGTGAGAAATATGAGCAATTAAAAAAAATTGCAAAAGCAACATTTTCTCAAAAACAGTTCCAAATTTTTTCTTTAATTTTGGTAGAGATGTGCTCTATAATAAGACATAAACGCCACATTCCTCTATTATTTTGTTTTTTTCTCAAAAGTTACAAAAATGAAAATTTTTTGACTTGTTTCTCACGTCAATATTTACATTAGTGGCAATTTGTTCACATTACATTTATGGGTACATGTGCTTTAAATAATGTAATACAGTTTTTCAAAAACTCAACCGTTTTCCGTGAAAACTAGCTCAATCGCCAATTTCTCAAAAATACTTCAAAATTTTTTCTTCAACCGTTTCGAACGGATAATGCTAATTGCATTGTTTAAGATGATATAAATTAATTTTTTAATTGTCGAAATAGCTAGCCGGGACCAAAGGAAATTGAAAACTAATACGGAAAAGTTTGTGACATTAATAATAATAATAATAATAATAATAATAATAATAATAATAATAATAATAATAATAATAATAATGTGATGATGTGATAGAGAAAAACGAAGGTCATTTTGGAAATCAGTGGTATTGAAATATTTAGAATCACATTTCAAATGTAAAACAGCTCACAAAAAAAATTAATTTGTAGATCTGTGTTATTCGTGCGCCGAAAGATGGTGAAATCTCGATATAAAAACTCCTATTGTTAAGAGTTGTGGTCCAATTAGAGCCAGGGGTAGTGTTTGATATTTTATATGGAATTTTATAAAATAAAGTTTCTAGTTCGTTCACTGTGGCAAATAAATTTTCTGTTCCTCCAACCCAGAACAACCCAGCTCACAACAGTTTTGTTCGCTGGGGGCAGATCAAGAACTTGTATTCACCTTTTTGATAAGAAAAGTAAAGTTGAGCTCGTTAAGACCGGCGATATGCATTGTTAATGGAAAATAAATAACGTGATATTAAAAACGAATATACCCGTTTTGATCTTGACCTCGTCGTTCGAATTAAATTTGTCGCTCGTCAATAAAGAGTCCTTTTGTTACTGTGCCTACGTTTCGGCCATTTATTTGGGCTGCTTTACGGCTACAAGTTATGAAATATATGACAATATTTTTTTTGTATTGATGAACCTTTTTGTTGTAAAAATACGCTTTGCGATAATAAGAAATGACAAGATGCTAACGCCACATAAAACGACTGGATGCTGCAAAGAAAACAAAACTCTGGGGACTCATGAATCAACATTTCTGCCGTCTCACATATGAGAATAATTCCAAGAGAATGTACTGTAATTTCTATGAATTCGCACTACAAAATACTGTATGAATCTCGTAGGAAAATGTATTTGGCAAACTAATTCGAATATTCCCTGTTGTCGCTTGAAAACAATTCAGCCATACAACGGAGACTGACATCCTCATAATTCATTACAAAGAGCACTGAAATTAGAAGAATCCTGCACTCTCCGGCCATGTGAGAACTCTCTAAGGTTTTGAAAGATACCCCATAACTAGGACAAATTCAAAAAACATTAATCGGTTTCAGTTTGACTCAAAATGCTAATATTTGATTGCGATATTCAGCGTTTCTCCATATCTCGCGTACTACCTGAGTTGTCATGCTCAGAACGTCACTGCTGGCGAGACAGCGAACATCGTGCCACAAGTTTCCAAGGTAGAGATCGGCTGTCATTTAATATTACTATTTCCGTGATGCGTTATGGAACAGCAACATTTTTTATTTTGGGTGTATAAAAAACTGCAGTACATAGGCAAACTCGTGGCTGAGAACGAAAGTCACTTGCTTTCATCATAGGAGGTTCGTATTGAATTTCTAGACAATCTCAACTGAAATTTGTTCAAACAAAACGACTTTGGGCTAGTCCAAACTATGTGAAATGCCATCAACCCTACCACTGTCCTAATTATACAGATTTATTTAGTCAAAAGACAGTAAAAATGAATGTGACGTATGGAAGATCATCTGCGCAGGTTTTCTTGAGTTCCAAAATCCTTTCCCATCATTTGAACTATAAATGGATATGGATGGACTATGATGGATGAGTAAAAGTTAAAGATAAATAAATGAAAATAAAGTATAAAAAGCGCGAGATTAGCAACATTTGACTCCTTCACAATTCAATAACACCAACGCTGAAATCCGACCAATCATCCCAATACTTACCAAGGGTAGTCACCAAGGGCCGCAGGGATGTGCTGTTTAAACTCGGTGGTTTCCGCAGAAATATTGTGGAACTCCATAATTGTAACATATGGGAGGAAAAGAAATGATCTTCCAAAAACACAATTTATGAGCTAACTATTCGTCAGCTGCAGCATGACGCAGACAAACATGTTTGGAGGTATTTTTCCTCATCTTCAGTATATTCAACAGGATATTAAAGAAAATTAAAATGGAAAGCATAAAATTATAAAACTAATAAAGAATACAAACCCTATTAAAAACTTACAAAATATAATTATTTACCCAAGTAACATGGTCAACATAATTCGTGGTGTGTTTCTCACAGGCGGTTGTCACATGCGGATAGCCGTATGAATGTGGATGTGTTTGACCCATAGCGGCGTTTACGACTACCCGCACGATTAAGACCCTTCAAGAGCTCAACTAGCGCACTCTCAAAACGATAGGGATAAATCCGGCGAAGTTGCGTGGAGTCCTTGATGTTGTGCGCGAAAATGAGTGACATATGGATGTTTTAAAGGTGCGTGAATAATAAATGAGTGGGTGTGGGTAAAACATTTCAGAATTAAAAAATAAAATAAATTAAAGAATAACATTAAAGAATAAAAAAATTCATTTCCCCAACCGATGATACTACTCACGGTGATATTACACACATACGATGATATTATTATTATTATTATTATTATTATTATTATTATTATTATTATTATTATTGAAACTTTTCTCACCCACGTCTCCATATCCAATATTCTTGAGTTTCAGGGCAGTTCTAGAAACCTTTCGATGACTATAGCGTTACCGGCAGTGTTTTTAATATATTTTAACTGTTTTCTATGTTCAAGGGCGTAATAGATGGAATTAGGATCCAATCCCCTGGACGATTACCCTCATGAGAGGATGTAGTTTCTAATGAGATCCTCGATCTCTAGACCGTTCCCGCTTGCAATAGAAAGACTCACAAAACGTGAGGCTATTTCCGTACCAGGGATGAAGATGAAGACAGGCTGTTTTGACAGACGCAACTTTAAGTTTGAAGATTGCAACGGACTCATTTGATCCTACCACTCAGCTCACACGAGCTGCTGTTTAGTAAACGGAATGTCATTTAACTTCCCGCCGAAGAGGAGCTGCTGAGTTTCTCGATGGAACAAGTGCTGAAGGCTCAATTCGGATGCGCGGCGTTTGCCGTCCACTCCCGCTCGGGGATCTCGTTTTGGTGGCATCGCGTCTGTGCGGTGTGAGGACAGATTCAAGCGAAACGGAACCAAAATTTGCTGACCATCCGCTTGTCAGCTATGCGATCCCCGAATGCCACAAACGTTTGTCACTGCAACACAGAGGTATCAATTGAAGTCAGTGCAGTGTCTCTGACCGGAAGGTTCTAGGGTTCGACTCACGACGGTAAGGACGGATTTTCGGCACTAGCTACATAGTGTAACGTATTAGCCAGCGTGCCTCGTGGCATCTATTTGGGGACGATTAGCCTCGCCACAGGAAGAAGGGTTTTTCCGTAAAGGGAAGAACGCGGAAACGGGAGACACAAGGTTTTGGCGTCTTCCGGCTTATAGAAGCTTTTCACTGTTATAACAAGCGAGGGGGTGGCGTGACGTAGGTAGTAGGCGTGACGTAGGTGGCGTGGCGTGATGTGACTTCAATCACATGGGCCTCGCCTATATAACAGAGTGTACAGAGCCAGTGGGTGGGTTCTGGAGACAGTGGGAGAACCTCGTGCGTGTGCACAAAATTGGCGCCACGACGGTGCATATGCGAGCCAGGCTCGCGAGGCTCGAGTCACTAGTTGACGAAGCCTGCGGACTTTAGGTCCTTGGGTGACTGCGGTCACGGGGGAGCGATGCTGTGTGCGTGCTCCGAGGTGAAGAGTGGTTCAGTGCCACGATTCACGCCGATTCTCAATCGGATAAGATCGCTCCTGCGATCGAGGCAAACCAGCCGTTGGTGCGCCAGAACGGACTTTGTGTCCCAGCGTGACATTCGGTCACGGAAGCTAGGCTTTGTGCGCGCTTCAAAAGTAGGAGTGGCGAATGCCACAATCAAAACCATCTTCAATCGGGTTTGGATCGCTCCCGCGATCAGGGGATAGTAGGTCTATCAGAGCTAGGGTGTAAGTAGATTATTAAGTGTATATATTTGTTTTGTTTTCTTGTTAATAAATATATTTGTTATATGAAAGCTCTGTGTCTGTGGTCGCTGTGAGTATCCATGACGTCACAATAGCTAAGGTAGTTTTCCGTGTTTTTTTCGATCAACACCAGGCGAATGCCGAATCATTGACTTAACAAACGGGTCACGGACCTTGTGCTATATTTCCCTCCTCTTCTTTGTCCTATCCTCTCCCTTAATTAGACACACACATGCACTTCTCTACTACACATACCAGGGCAACAGTCAAAAGTTTAATTCTTGTCCCGGCTGGAGCAGTGCCTCCCTGACGGAAAATATCTGGTCGGAGAAATCCCCGCAACATGACGGATAGGTAGGCGCCGGAATTCTCTTTCAGTAAGGGAAGATCAATGACTACACCAGCGATGAAATATGGACTACACTTACGGGATTAATGATCTTCGCAGTTGTCCCACCCAGAATCACTAATCAATGAATCGATTGTAAAGGTACGTAGAAAATATAGTCCTCGAGGAGTCTAGGCAATTTTGATACAAAACCCTCAGAAAGACGTTAAAGTATCCCAAAATGTTACTGAGCTAAAAATTGATGTGGTCGTTAATAATCCTAGATGTTTCTAAAAGACCTAAAATAATTTCTTCCTTGAAAAGTTGGGTTTTTCTATAAAAATGTGAAGTGTTTGAAGATATTTAACGAATTCACCGGGATCTTTGAATATAACTATCTTAAAGAGTAGAAATACCATATCGCCATGACAGAAACTTACTTGCCCACCTTTCCTACTGTTTGTAAACTGATCGCCCTGATGCCCCGTCGTCCGAGGGCCCGTCGCCATGAGGGCCAGACTCCCATGTCCGCGAACTGCCCTGTCGCCTCCACGTCCCGTCCTGTCGCTCTGACAGCTACCGCCTCGCCTCATTGCCCCGACAGCCTGGCGCACTGAAATCCGCCCAGATGACCTCCCACGTCGCCAGGACGCCCTGACCCGGCCTCGGCACTCGCCGCGCCACGTTAGGAGCGTCCCTTAGTCCCAACACGAGTTAGTCTCCATTCCGCCCTCTGGTGCGACAAAGCAACGCTGTCCAGAGCAAGCAGATACCAATAAAATCATTGAAACTGCCTCTGGAAAACAACTGTTAAACTTTTGGAGTGAAACTTTCTCTCAGAAAAACACTTCTCCCGGCATGGAATTAGCCTTGTCGGAAAACATGCATTTCAGTAGCAACATCCTTTCACAAGCTCGGCTGTATCCTACTGCAGACACTTCCCCACCCACACCGCCATCCGGGTCTCCTTCGGACTCACTTACCTTCTCCTCTCAACCTAATACTTTCACTACCTCTCCCATTATTGATTCCTCTCCACCTGTCGGCCCACCTCCCTCGCCCACTACCATTGCTGTGACACGACACTTCCTTCGCCTCCAGATAAAAATTAAGTACATTAAGAGCAAGAACAGAAAGATGCGGCAGGAAAATACACGTACAAGCAGAGTTAGAAGATTCCAATAATACATCAAAACATTCTATCTTTTTCAAATAAAATTGAAGTTATTGAGGCATCATTACATTTATGTCCAGAAGCAAAACTAGGGGCCATCTCAGCATTTACTCAACGATCACGGAAACTGGACGAAAACCTGATCGAGATGGGGATCTTCAAATTCCTACTTTTTATCTCCGAGAATCCTATTGTTGAGCAAGAGAATTGGTCGTGGAAGCAACTTATTTATAAAGTCAAATATATTTGTTTCGACACCCACTCAAATCAGTCAGGTTTCAGTACGAATCATTTCAGCAAAGTGTTTCATAACTGCGTGCGGAAGCAGCCTTGTCCAAGATGGTTTTCAGAATTTCAACCGTGCCAGCCTTCATAGAAGCGCCGGCTTCCGGGACGTGTCGCGCCGCGCCGGTTATATTTTAAACCTAAAAGTAGCATTATAATTTCCACAGTTGAAAATGCTAATGACACATTGAACAATTGAAAATACTAAGACCACGATTAACTACGACTAACTAAATACGATTGATTTTATTTGTAAATAACAATAACTGTACTTTGTTAATTACAATGTATTTGTAAGGAGCGTTCCCATTTGCTGGACTTCAAAACGTCGCGAAGCTCTCGACTGCGCCACGGCTGTGTATTCAATACTCACGCGTGTAAGACTACTAATTAGCTACTATCGTAGTTCAACGTGTAAAACGAGCTAATCATTCTAATTGCAATTGCCTGAACTGTGAACTAATTACATCGCACTTAAGTGTATATACATGCGTCAGAACTGTTAGTTATTGTTGCAGCAATATATATCGTTCGTGCACATTGTACAAACGAACTGGGTTCATCTTCCTCCTTTCATAGTGACTGTGCAGGCAATCATTCTAGCGAGAACGTGTTTACTTCACTCTAACGTTTTCCAGCGTACGACAGATCTGCCAACTTACCACTCACCCTCTGGGTATAACAAGAACTCCCCATTTGGATGGAAATGGGAGCGATCGACTAGCTGCATCAGCTCTCACGGCAGTTCTTCCAGTCGCCACACGTAACTTTCTGTTCGTTTTTACAGCACTGTGTCAACCCTAGTGTGAATTCCTCTCAATTGTTCTTTATTAATTTTGTTCATGTCAATCAGAAAGTATGTGTTGCATAACAATTAATCACGGCCTAGCATGCTAACGTTCAATTGCATTATTTGTGTCACTAAAATTGAATGAAGTATGCTTTCATGCGGTCGTCGTAACAATTTAGTGGTTCAATTACATGTATTAACTACATTGCCTCGGACCCATTTATTTGTAAGTGATGGTGACAAATTCACAATTAATTTGCTTTCATGTATACACAAGATTCCAATTGTGGTGGTCCATTGTTCAGATAAGAATTTAGAGTTATGGAAGGATGGCGGGGTATGACGTGCAAATATCACATCTGTCAATTCACAGTCCAGCGCGCATATTCCCTTCGCCAGTGATCAAATGTATGAATTTATATTGATTCTACCTTCTTGTAAAAATTCAATTTTTATGAAGTTAAAACGTTATTTTTCAATAATAGTCGTACATCTTACTACGCTCCAAATTACTCGCTCCAAGTTATTCGCATTAACAGTCCTCCAACAAAGTGAGCTATAGGGTACCAATCACACTTTTAAATTCACTGTCGTATGTGGGCATTACACATTGATTTCTGGGCGAATCTTCTGAAAAAGTGCAGTTTTTTTTCTCAGTTTACATTATTCTTATAATTTAACATACCTTTATCCTCAGTCTGTTATTGCGGTTTCTGTTATTAGATATTTAGTCCAGATTTGTTTTAGACAGTCACTTTAATTAAACATATTGAATACAAATACATTAGTCAGAAACCATAATGTAAATTAAAGAATTTTATTAAAATGTTATCTTGAAAAGTAGTGATAAAACAGCTTCAAAATTAAGACAACATTGTAATAAAGCTCTTCAATCTGGTTTCTGATTAATGTTTTTCCTTTCAATATGTTTAATTAAAAATGATGGAAATAAATGTGGACAAAAATGTAAATTTAATAATTTAGTATAGTTTAATTATTTAAATATTACATTGAATTTTTTCTACACGAAAACGGTTAAATAATAAACAATAGATCAATAGATCACCGTTTATACTGTTCCTTATCGAAAATATATTATAAAATAAAATAATAAATTAAAATAATAAATTAAAATAATAAATTAAAAAATTGTAACATAATAAATTAATAAAGTAAAATAAATTATTTCAGCGCTTCACACTCTCAACGTACGACACAGCAGCAGCAAATGGCTTTGGTAATTGGCGACACATTTATAAATTGTGAATACATTTCATCGATGAGAAAAGCTTACATTGCTTTAAATTACCCCATCGATATAATTTTCAACTGCTTTAATCACCAACGTCGCGAGGAGATTTTGTATTCAATTGTTCTTAATACATTGAGTATATTCTTTAGTGGTCTTTTCAATGGATATAGAGAATTAAGTTACTTTTTTAACAGGATCTACCATATGAGTAAATACTGTTCCCTCTTCCGTATCTCCTGTCATATGGTCGCTCGAAGACTTTTCCACTGGTGTTTCCTCTGGTTGCTGTCATTACATCAATTTATGCAACCTCTGTTTGATGTGCTTGAATCTTTCTACTTCATCTTATTTTACTTTTATTCCAGTTCCAGATGTGAGTTTCTGCCCTCCAACTTTTTTGGGTTTCCGCTCCAAAAATCACCATTCGTCCACCTGGATTCGCGTAATTCAACCTCTGAGGCCAGTAACAAGTTCTGTATCTCAGGCTCTCGGTTAATGCCCGCCATCTCAATCAGGTTTTTCGACCTGGTCTCTTGCTCCATTCAGCGCATTCTGATGGAGCCCCTTATTTTGATTGTGGACATAAATGTGGCTTCTCTATGCGCACATTTTGATGAGATTTTTTTGCTCGTTGTGACATGAGTAGAGCGGAGTGTGTGCAGCTACTTTAACAGTAAAATCATGTCTAGTTGGTTTTATGAAACAAATAAGCATTGCTCAGGTATTAGTAGAGAGATAAAACGTCTAGTTTTAAATTATTGCTAACGTCACTTCGTTGTTGCTTTAATTCGCCATTCAACTGTGTAAGACAAAGGATGAGGTGATTCTGGAAACGCGTGCAGATAATTCTCCCCGTACGTCACCTCTTGCTTGTAGCGTTTTTTGGAAAAAGTAAATCAGGGCCTGTCGTCAGGCCTGCCAACACATGGAGGCAAGCAACAACTCTCTAATATGGGGATTCGCCGAGAGGAAGGCGCACGTCAGGCCAGCCTGATGCCCCGCGCTCGAGGCGCCGCTCAATTGACGTCAAGGGGGCATCCGGCCGTAAAGCATTCTGGCAGCTCACAGCAACACTGCTCGCGCACACTCAGCGCCAACAAACTACACATTTTGCACATTGTCCGGCGAACACGAACGATTTTTCCTGGACTCTCATTTTCATGTGTAAATAATTCTTGTGTAACCTGAATTACGTTTCCTATGAGCCATGGTTATGAAAAAAGGTGTAAAGAGTGAGTCATGCGTTAGGTCTCCCGACTCTCGGCACCGCACACGCAGGGTGAGTTGAATATACATACCACATGTGCAGAAAAATGCGGTGGTCATCGAAGTTGAGTGCCCATTCCTTCCACTTCAATAAGTCTCATTAAATCGTCCAAAACGTAGTTGAAACATTCTCCTGATCTCGCCCCATCACATAATTGCTTCACTAACCAAACATCAACATGCATACATTCAACAAGCCAATCATTAATAAAATTACCTTATTTTTTTCTATTGCATGCCTATCTACCTAATCATAATATATTATCAAACGGAAAAGGAATAGCGAAAAAACAGATCGTAAATTATAAATTGTGCATTTATTCTGTGTCGTTCTGCCAGAGTTTCATAGGGCAAAGTACAAATCCCAATCACCATTTCCTACATTGACTGGTTTTTGTAACATTGTCAATTACACACCTTGATTCTCGTACCCTTTGATGTGATTCCTATTTATCACATGCGATATGTAACTCCTCGCCACCGCAACGTACTTCACATACTCCAGCCACCTCGCATTGGCTACTGTGAACTTCATTCGGCCAGAGCCCGAAGTATGCATCGAAACGTTTTCTACAATGGACAGCATCCACCCATGGTTTCGATTACGAAAACATTAACCGGCTAATTTTGAAATTAGCAGAAATCGCACATTATCTACATCGCACTGCGTAGGCAAAGTACATAGTCGTAGCATACTTTATCTGGTGAATAGCCGGCATTACCGAGGCAATCACAATCATCTATCGAGCAACGCAGCCCGTCTCAGCCACTCGGCGCGCATTGCGGGTTGCATAATGATTGGTAGGGCCCTTTCCCATCCCGCCTTGGGGGTGTCTTACCCCAAAGTGTTAAAAACAATACGAAGTAAAGAAATAATGTAAAATAATGTGATCTTTTCATATCCATAATTCATACAAATATCAAATATAGTTGGTGAATTAAAATGAATTAAAATGATTAACTACATGTTCTAAGGAAATATTTTTCACATTTCATCAACCCATATATGCGCGAATGAGAATAAAAGAGATGCCTCATTAGGGCTCTAAATATTTAGGTAAACGAAAATTATATATTTTTCTATTCCAAAACATTAGGTGACCTTAATTCGTGCTATCTAAATATTATGTATTCTATTTCGTCTAAAGGTACAAATTATTATTTATATCTTATGGGGAAGCCCAAATATACATCACATATATTAAAAATACGGGATGCCCAGTATGAGAAACGTCTATTATTTGTTTTATTTTCATGAATTATACAATATCGTATATATTGAATAAAAGAACTTTGAAGCACACGGACGGCAAAAAATCATAAGAAATTATAGTTTTGATGAAATTAATATAGTATAAAATTTAGCCTCACGAATTTGCGACATTCAATTTTAGCTTTTCTAATGAATCGTATTATGTAAATAGCTAAAGTGTAAAATTGCAGAAACATACATTATAGTGTCGGCATTTAACGCTCATAATATTTATTTACAATAAACTGCAGATATTCGCATATGAATGGCTACAATATACTATTATAGAAAATATAACGTGCGAATTCCCTCGCCTAAATAATATTTTAATTCACACTAGTCTTACAAATTACCGAAGCCTAGATACACAGGACAAAAACGTATCATGAGATTGGTTATTTTAATAAAAAGTATACTAATACACGTATATACAAGTTCACCTGCATATAAGGCAACGATTAATGTGCTATTGATATTTCATCAGCCCATTTATGACCAGATTAAAAAAAACAGTGATTGGCAAAGAAAATTACATTTTTTTATATCAAAACACTTAGTGGCATACATCCTAACCCGCTAATTTATGTTATTGTAATTTAATACTATATCAGAAATATTAATCTGTTATAACCCCATCACGTCAGTTCATCAGTTATAACCGCATCAAGTCGAAAATAATATTTCATTACATTTTCATACCTCCATTTATAATCTCTTCAATTGAGCATCTTATTTCGACCGATTCTTCAAAAAATAATATTCATTGTCATCTAAACAAATAGTTTGCTGTAATTTCATTTAAAGTTTGGTAAAGAATATGACATTCCGATCCTAAATAACAATCTTTTGATAGTCTTCTTTTATAAATAAAAAATAAATAACAGATATAAAATCATTTAAAATACAATATATAAATATACATTTATAAAACAATAAAAAATAACCTGAATTTAAAAGAATATTACCATCTAAAACTTATATTTTTATTCTAGGTTTGATGCAATAATTTTTTTAAAATAATTGTTAATCAATAAATAGAAACAGCTGAATGAATATTGTATCACAATATTACCCAAAAGGAGAGACGAGAAATTATTTCGAATATTTAAATTTCGTTATATTTTCATCTTATAAGTTTTATGCTTATCAAATAATATCTCTGAAGCAAAAAGGGAAACAGAATAGTGGATAAGAGTTTTAATTTTTCTAAAAAACATTATTAAAGAAAACCTCATCCTACCTCTACCTCCTACGTCATCACCTTCGTATTTGAGGTTTGTAGTAAGTCATTAATGAATATGGAAAAGAGAAGAATAGTTAGGTGGAAGTGTCTAAATTTTGTTTCCATTTTTTTGTTTCCATGCAAATTCCACTTCTTTCAATGGAGGAGGGAATAGGAAGTTATCACCTAACTTGTAATAACTGTAATTCAGCATATGTAGGCCAAACAGGCAAGGATTTTTCAGTTAGAATTAATGAGCATATTAGATGTTGGAAACAATATTTAGACACTTCCACCTTTGCCAATCATGTGATTCAATTTAACCGTTCCTTTGACTTCAATTATAATTTTACATATTTTCACCTAGTCAACAAAGGCACAAAAATGAACATTTTGGAGAACTTGGAAATTCTAAAACTTTTCAAAAAATACTAATTTTTCTGTCTTGAATTAACATTCCTAGATTAAAAGTAGTCCCATTCTAAATATTTTATTAACTATCCCCTAATCATTCTTTGACCCCTTTTCCCCCCTTTTTTACAATCTCTTTATCTAGTCTTGTTAAAAAACAATTTTCTTTATTTTATTAAAATTCTAGATTCTTGCACATTCCTGTATACAGCAGAAAAAAATTTTAGTATTTTTTATGACTACCCTTTCTTCTCTTCTTCCTCCCCTTTTCCCTCAATCATTGGGCTTCCTCTTCTCCCATTCCAAAAGATGGCTGCCACCTAGTTGTAACCAGCATGTTTTGCCGTTTTCATATTTGACCACGGTGTGACCATTCATGGGAGATCCATGTTGCTAGGGCAGTAAGTACTTTCTATTTGTATTTATATGATATTATTTGTTTGTTTTTCCACTAAATGCACTGTACAACCCTATTTTTTGTGTTCAACTTGTGTTAATGTTTTCATTTCTCCATTTTGCTAGAGATCCACTAAGGATGGGAAAAGTGTTTTCCCGAAATTTAACTCTGGAAAATTATTAATAAAAATTATTAAAAGTTTTTTGGAGATTATTTCCTTTACTATACTATGGATTACCACAAGGTATCTCTACCACCACGGAATTTATGGACAAGAGATATGTTGAGCGAGCACTGCCTTGGGGAACAACAGCTTCAATGGAGATGATGGATGACGTGGGAGCATCTGGTTTGAAAGGGTCGTTTCTCAAGGAAGCTGTGAAGAATTGTCAGAAGGGAAGTGCGGACAATTTTCGAAATTTAAATAGTAGGAGTGTTGTATTTCGGCAAATACAAACCTGAGTTCAATAATAATGATCAGATGGACATAACACAGGAAAAAACTGAAGAGAGTGGTTATAGAAGAGCTCGAGACTTGAATTACCACCTGTAAGTCTGAATTGTTTTTCAACTATGACGTTTTACTTGATTAGAAGTTTCTCTTGTTTATAGAGGATGACTCGTTGCAGAGTCTTTCCCAAAATGCACGCGAGGCTTGTAGGTCGAAGATTGTTTGGATTTTTAATTGTTACCTTTTTTGTAGTAGAATCATAATACCTTTTTCCAGATGGGGGAAAGTAGCTAAGACAGAGACAGACATTGAAGAAGATTTATGGCTTCGGAGGGTAGAATTTTGACGATTGAAGATAGAATTCAGTCCTGCTCTCCTGCTTTTCGGGGATTGATATTTGTGATGTTATTTGATGTTGGGCTTTCTTCTTTCGTCGTTGCTTAAAATGTCCTCAAATCAGGTTGGTGGACGTTTTGACTTTTACTTCATCAATAGCCGAGTCCTTTTCTTGATTTTAACCTCGTTTTATTTGTAGTAGGATTCCATCTATTGTTAGAACAGGGAATCGTTTGTGAAGAACATCAGCGAAAATTTCAGTTTGACGTAATAGGTCGCATGTAACGAGCGCGTGTGACGATTCTAGAGCTGTGATGGGTTGAAGAGCACGTAGTCTGTGTACATTCCAGAAGTCTATTCCTCCTAAAATTGCATTTTCTTTAAGGTGTGAAATTCCATTTGTCCATTGTGAAATTCTCTTTCTTCACTTGAAGTGTTATTCTTGCTTTAAGAAATTGTGGTGTAACTTCGAAGTCTCTTGTATTGTAGTAACATCTGTGAGCACGGCGGCGGTTCCTGACTAGGTTAAGAATTTCTTAGGAAAGACTACTGTGGTTCTTAGATCCTTCTGGATTTGTATTATACTCTTTAAATATTTTAATGAATGATTTGATTTTGTCTGTAATGCAGTTGGCCACTGAGTCCTCTTTGTTCACTTTTTATCTGAAGAGTGGAAGGGAGGTCAGATGAGATCAATAGTTCGAATTTTTAGACTTTACATTCTATTTTGAAAAATAAGGAAAAGAGTTATGAAAAGGGGTATGCTGCTGTGCGGTTAGAACAGGTAAATTATTTGATCAAATTTCTTGTAGTGATTGTGGGACTGTAGGATGGATGTTGTTGGTATGCATGTAGAAATCTAGGATTTGATATTGTGTACCTTGATAAATATGCGTCGGAGCTGGCGGTGTGGTTACTTGGAAGTTGATGTTGGACTATATGTAGTTGAACAGAATATTTTCTGACGTATCCTTAGTAAACCCACCCCATTCCATTCTCTTGCTAATAATCTCCTGCCCATGTTGAGTGGAGTCCATATTATAATATGGGCTCTACCCAATATCAATAGTTTGGTGATATAACTTGTCCTCATTTCTAAACTTGTCGATTTACACCCTCGTGAAACGGTATTTGATCCGTGCGCTGTTCCTATTTCCACAACGGTGGCCTCCAAGGCCTTTAGCGTTGGAGTGTGTAATCTGGTACGAGGAAGAGTTTCCTTTAGTGATAGTTTCAGTCGTTTTTGTAAATATGAATGTTACGCAAAGTCAATCTGTTTTTGGGTTTTTGGGTATGATCTCCTGCAGTAGTAAGGTTTCCAATGAATTGTGTTTTATACATTCTATTAGCTCTGTTCTTTTCTCTTGTGTACCTCCTCTCATATTCCACTTTACAATTAGAATTATTTTGATTTTACTTTTAGGAAGTGAGCCATTAAATTTTAAGAGTTGATAGTATTTCCGCATTTGCTAAACTTTTGTCCATTCCATTTTCGTTACTCCTCAGAAAGTCTAAAATTTGCTTTCCTGCTTCGATCAACCCTCGTTGATCTGATAAGCTTGATTAGTCCTTGTAGGTCGGAACCTAATGGCGACGAATTGTTGGAAGTAAGATTTGATTATGAAGATCTTGCAGGTGCAGTATTAAAAACACGAGGAAGTTCAGAGAAGTCAGCTATGTATGAAGTTCTATGACGTGCATGGTTTCCTGTGTGGGTGTGATTTTGTTACAATTGTGCTTTTTGTTTTCGTGACCGCGTATCTGCTAAAATTCGTGGAACCATCCATCTGATAATTTGTGCATTTCACAGATTTGATCTTGTGGCTTTGAGAAATCGCTTCCGCGCGCATTAAACGCGCAGGGGATCTGTAACACCTGGTGCTGGTAGATTCCACAAAAGACACTTGGTGAATTGTGGGAATCTGTCCCCGGCATTTTAATTTCATATCTTTATACTTTTATCTTAATACGTTTATATTAAAATATTCAAGGAGATTATCCTAATACTTTGTTTTGTTTCTAAATTAGAAAATGATAAGAGTGGTGGAACCATACTAATGAATTAATGCATGATTTTATTGAACTTTTGAGACTAGGCAAATATTCAGGTCAACATTGCTTACATAAAAATGTTTGATTGCAATGGACTCCACAAATGCTTAGAACTGCTCATGAAGGTGCTACATTGTGTTGTATTTGCAATTGAAATTTTAAAGAATATCATTTTAAAAAGTTAATCATAATCATTTGACTGGTGTAATGAGAGGCATATGATTAAATCCTTGTACTTTATATTTATAACTTCCAAAATGTATCCCTATTCTCTTTCATAATTTAAAATATGATAACTTATTTTACGATTGCTATTAAAACGAGAATCCATTATTCAAGACTTTTGTCAAATGTGAAAAATTGTAGATCAAGCGGTTTATAGCTCAAACTGTATACTAATCTCATGAAATGAGTTTTATAATTTTAGAAAAACTTGCTTTAAGCATTATGGTTTAGTTCCTGTGAATTACACTTATGCGCACAATTATCTGATCATGCATTTTTAATATTAATATGACCAAACTTGTACAATTGCCTTAACGATCTCAGCTACCGTGACCGACGACGTTCATGCATTAGTATGTAGAAAAGAAAGTGATAAACATATCTATGGAGGATTGGTGGATTTGTTTAACTATCGAAATTATTGATGTATACATTTAATTATGAATTTTTAAACCCAAAGATGCTTATATTATTATGTGTTGATACACAAGGTTTTCTGTTTGTTTTTTAGCTATGAAAAAAGTATTGAATATTACAATATTTGTGGATATCTCCTAGAATCCGTGCAAATAGAAAATAATAAAATACCATGTAAATTTAAAGATGATTATTTAGATATACCTATTACACATTTGGGTTGATTAAGGTAAAATTGTGTTCTTTTAGAGCAGATTTCACAAAAAAGTGTATTAACAAACGAAATACAGTAAAGATAGAATTCGATATGTGTAAACATATGTGCAATGGTGTAGATACGTATGATGGAAATACTATTGTATCAAAACACAAATTATAGACAATGAAAACTAAAATACCATATTTTGTTGTATTTCGATTCTTATGAAATAACTTTAGTTCTTTTTCTCTCTGATATGTACCAGAATCTCTTAATTTATTTTATTTTCTTCGGCGAATATTTTTTCATATTCTGGTAAAGACCATTTCATCATTCTACGCTCGCTCAGTTTTTAAACCTCTTTTTTTCAAAATAATTTTATGATAGAACTCCATAATTTATATTTGAACAAATCGTTCAGTTCTTTTTAAAATATCATTTTACACCTAATATCTTCACAATTTATTTATATTTTTTTTTGTGTTTTTTTCACACTTGAATCATTTTTTCTACATTTAATAGGGTATAATTAAATTGTTTAGTCTAAACTAAGCCATTCTACATTTCGTTACAGTCATAATATATTTGATCGCGAGAAAGTGAATTCTACCACGCATATTTAAAAATTTCCTCCATTCCTGGCAGGACACAAAATAATTCTATCATATCAATTTCTTTCGTTTTGAATACCCAGTATACAAAAATCAATCATATTGTGTGTATGAGGGTGTGGATGTGTGTGAGGATGAAGGTATAACAAGAAAGGGGGAAGGAAATATCGCGCGCGGTCCGTGGCCCGTTTGTCAGGGTACTGCTGCGGAATTCGCCTGATGTTATTGGAGAAATCATGGAAAACTACCGATCAGAGCAGCCGGCAACTAGAATTCACCTCTAGACAGCGAATGAATTCGACATAGCTATCTAGGTAATGTCGAAAACCCTGCACCGTCGGTCGAAAATGGTTATTGTAGTGAGAATGTTGGTGTGGTGGTATTGTTATGTTTTAACAATATTAGATGGAGAGTTTGATAGTGAAACAATAGAATTATAGAATCAACCTCGATTCTATAATTGAATTGAATAAACCTACGATTATATTTATCCTCAAATACGCTTTTAAAACTATGCGAGATATACTACTATTGGAAGAAGTGCATATTTCCTTTATATATATATATATATATATATATATATATATATATATATATATATATATATATATATATAACAAGATGTTAATGATAATAGAATAAACCACATTATTTCCATATTCTGCATTCATCTTTTCTACATTTTGGCTACCTCTCATGCAGGTTAATAAGCCCTCCTTAGAACAAATCTAATGTGGGATTTTGCATTTGAGTTCGGCGCGGTGGAGATTTTTCCTTAAATCGCGATACTGAAGGCTGAGAAAAAACAACAACAACAAAAAAACCCCTCGAAGTCACACTACATTTTAGCTGAAATAGTACTCCGTTGTGCCGCCAGAGTACAGCACTGCCAGGTGGCTTCTTTGGAAGTGAACGCAGTCTTTTCGCCTAGTGCCGAGAGGTATTTGCCTCACTAATCAGTGCATTATTGACAAATTCCAAAAAAAATTGACACGATGTTTATATCCGAAAATTCTTCTAACGAAATCTTAGGAATAGTCAGTAAACTAAAAAATAAATATTCATCTGGTTTAGATGAATTTCCGGATTGTTTATTGGAAACTTGTGTACCTGCATTTTTATACCCGTTAACTCGCATTTTCAATGCTTCTATATGCACAGGAATATTTCCAGATATTTTCAAAACAGAAAAAATTAAGCCACTTTTTAAAAATGGGAGCAAAAAAGAAATTCAAAATTACCGACCAATTTCTCTTTTGTCAGGTTTCTCCAAAATATTAGAGAGGCTTTTCGCGAATGGAAACATTTATCAGGAAAAACGAAGCATATTCAGACTCACAACACGGGTTTAGAAAATCAAAATCTACGGAAACTGCCATTTTTTTCTTTCTTAAAGATGTTGCTTCATCAATGGACCAAAATGAAGCACCCATTGGAATATTTTTAGATCTTTCGAAAGCTTTTGACGTTATTGACCATAACAGTGAAACTTCAGATGGAATGTATATATAACAAAATTAAACACTAAATTATGGCAGGCGACGTAATGCACACTCTTTGAATGGTGGCATGCGCGCCAAACAAGCTCACGTCTGAAAAACGACCAGGTAGCGTGGTATCCACGTGGAGACGCAAGAGCACTTGAAAATAGACGCGAAAAGAGCACATAAGATTGTTTCGAGAATTTTAGAATTTGCAAAAATATTCTAAGGTTTGTGTGTGTTGACAACGTAATTGTTATATTCCAGATTTGTCGCATTTGATTCTACACGCCGTGGTTTACCTTAATTAGAGAATGTTGCACGTATTTCGTATATTTTGCGATAATAATGACAAAAGTAGAAAATGTTAATTTTTAAGACGCAGCGCGCGAAACGTGGTTTTTCGCGCTTGTATTCCGTGAGCGAAACGTGGCGATGTGCAAAACATCGCAATGTACAAAACATCGCGTTAGATTGACGTTGACGTATTTGTCGTTTCTGTTTATTATTTACAGTCTGTTACGGCACTGACTGAAATACATTTACTTGTGTACAAGTAGGGTAGTCCTAGTTATTTGATATTTAATTTATACTCCTTTACTTGACGCATTACGTTTCGCTCGTGGCTTTTAAAAAATAGTGCACGCAACGCTGACGCGAGGTGATTCCCGCACTCGTCTTTTTGTCTCGTGGGTGAATTACCTGTTTCGCGCCGTTGTTACGTAAACTACTATTTTCTATGTGATAAATCTGCCAACTCGGTGTGGCTGTTAAAGAAACTTCAGCATGACCTCAGTAAAAATGCCAAAATTTGAAAATCTTGATTTTTTATAACTCTTAATAACAATGCTTTTCCTGGGTGTGAAAAAAGTGTTAAAACCCCTTTCTGACGATTCACTTAAGATAATGGCTGTAAAACAATTCTTTTAAATTCCTGTTTATATTTTCTGGATTGCAATGACAGAATTACTCAGGGCAGTTATGCCCCAAGTATCCTAAAGTAATTACTTGGTTACGTATTTTGTAACCAGATGTCGAGAGTTTGACGGAAATACACATATTGGGGATGCGGTTATGAAGAAAAAAAATCGTTAAATTTGTCTGCCCGTCCACTGGTCTCCGAGAACAACCTTCTAGAACGTTTCAACCTTAGATAGTAAGGTGGAGTGTGTCTTAATATTTGTTATCGTGCAGAGCAAGACCAATATTGCTTTGAATGTTTCAAATACTGCATGCAGTACATTATTCAATTACCAAATTATCATAATATATTGATATTTATGAATGAGTAGGATATTTTTATTAATATTTATCACTTTTTATTATATTCATCATTTCTCGATATTTGATCTTTGCACGTTTTTCAAAATATTAATAGCGTTCTAATGATTTTGAGTTGTAAAATGCCAATTATGTATCTTTATTTTTAGATACAAATCTACATAAAAACTAATTGACGCAACCAAATTCATAAGAGTTTTGATAGCCCCATGGAGAGTCTTGCCTTGTAAATCAAAGCGCCCGAGTTTTAATTCCGTTCCTAGCAATGGCCTTTTTGATAGTTATAGTTATGTATTAATAGAGCGCAAAATACTGGATTCAATTTGTTTCAAATGTATCGCGTCTCGTTTGGTTAGGAACGCTTCAAGTGTTAGTAGGATACACTTACGAATCCGTTGTCAATAGGAGGGTTCGGAACAACTCTGTGGTAACCAATTTCTATCAAATTTTTATTACGGTGGAAAAATAAAATGTTTGTAAATTCAGAGATATGTTAATTTGTGTATACACTTCTTGCTTCGTACTGTTTATATTGATATGTATTATGTACATTTCAAGTGATAAATATATTTATATATATATATATATATATATATATATATATATATATATATATTTATATATGATCTCTACTTTGGACAATTGAAATGAAGGTTAGTATGTTGTTAGGAGGTTCTCAAGTCATGAGTGGAGGAAAAAGGTTTAGGAAGCGAGATTAATAATAAATTACTCTTTGGTGGCGGTTCCATGGTTTGTTACAAACACTGAGTCACAGAAGACGTTTTCCATTGGGGTGAAGGACGTCAGTTGTCAGTCTGAATGTAGGGTACAGTACAAGTAACAATGTGTGTTTTTATTATGTTTGTTATTTCCTGGGGGGATGTGAATCTCATTCTGTAAGGTACATTATAATTAGGAGATATTGCTATGTGTGGTGATTGTTTGGTGTTGTGAGTGTGCAGGTGAATTGTTGAGTTTAAATGTTGGGTTTAAAAGCTGAAACACTAGCAAAGTGTTTTGCTAGTGTTTCAGCTTTTTCAAAGGGAGAGATTTTTTCCCTGTGGTGATATTAAGTAGAGGAATATAGTTTCTTTTGTTTAGTATTTTATTTTTAATTTGCCAGAGTATTGTTACTTGAGCTTAAAGTTCGAATCATGTTGTCATGTTGTATTGTTGCTATTTGTGTGTTAAAAGTGTTTTCTGGTAATATATGTTAATAAGTTCAGTTCCAGTTTAACTTGAGGGCTTCTAGTGTGATTCCATGACCTTCTTGTTTTATTGTTTATGTGAATTAGATTTCTTATGCTTTGGGGTAGTTCACTTTTTTATTTTGTGTGTTCTTAGGTGATTTTTTTAATTTACTGTTATGTAGTTTACTTAATATTATGATATTGAGTATTGTTATAGCTTGATCTATTTCTGAAGGGGTATTTAAGATTTTGAATTTAGGGATGGTTGTTTCAACATTTTATTTAAATTTTTGCTAATTAATTGTTTCTGTGTTGAGTTGTGGAATGGAAGTGGATGAAGGAGTGAATGTTGTGTTGTAATTGTTACTGGTAGGTGGTCTGAGTCCATTTCATGGTGTACTGTGGAGAAAAAACGTTTGTTTTATATTTGTTATACCTACAGGTCTAGGTTCATAGAGTGATCAAATGGATAGTGGTTCATTGGGGGTTGTGATATTTAGTTTGTTGCTCTTTATTAGTTGTAATAATTGTGTTCCAGCTGAATTATTGTTTTTATATTCCTGCTGTATATGTTTAGCATTAAGATCTCCTAGGATTATTGTTAGGGTGTGTTGATAAATAATTCCAATAAGATTGGTATGTTGGATTCCCACATTGGGGGGCTTATATTCTACTATGAGTGTTGTTTCCAGATTGTTGTTATTAATAAACTTAATTGCCGCTCTTTCAACACCAGGGGTTGTTGGTAATGTTAATCTGGTATGCTAAATTTTGTACTATTGTTTAAATGTGTTTCTGTTATGCAAGTAAAGTCTATTTTCTTATCTTGCATAAAATATTTCAGTTAATTGATTTTATTGACTGTTCCATTTGCATTCCAATTGAGTATGGTAATCTTATTAATTTGTGTTTGTTGCATAATTATTATTAATGTATGCTGAGATAATTGAATGTTATGTATTATGGATGGGATAATTGAATTGGTTATATTGAATATGTGGGTAGCTATTGAATTGATCAGGGAGTTAAGAAAGTTATTCTCGTTCGTGTGTGCATGTGAATTTACATTTTGGGAGATATTATGTTGATTAATATTTTGTGTTCTGTTTGTGTTGTTTATGTGTGTAATGTTTGGGATGTTTTCAGTGTTTGACAGCCTGGGGAAGTTGGTTTGGGTATTTTGAGGTGGCGCAATTTGAAATCCATTGGTTCTGTTTCTAATTTGAGGATTGTTATTGTTAGGGTTTTGGCTTTTTTTTATAATAGGGGCATTCTACTGTTCTGAGGTCTGCTCTGTGGCTTCCTTGATAGGTATATCATTTGAATGGTTCATTTTTATGGGGACAAGTTGCAGAATAATGATTTTTGGAACAATAAACGCATGCTACTTTATGGTTACAATTATTTTTTGAATGGCCAAAGTCTAAACATCTCATGCATTGAATGGGGCCTTTAGATTTTACAATGAGATTACATATTTGTCCTATTTCTAAAATATTTTCTGTTTTCTTCCCCGTTGAATTCGGCTGTAACTACTGGAATTGGATTACTGTCCTTTAGGAGTCTGGTAACTTTGATGAGTGATGGGTGTTTTTCTATCAATTGGGTGTAGATGTCCTCTTCTGTGATTGATGTGTGAAGGTTTTTGAATACAACTGAGAATTTATGATTTACAGGGTCCTTGAAAGTATGAAATTCTAGCGTAAATTCTAGCGTAAATTAAATATTTGGTTGTGTCTGAAGTCACTTATTTTTTCTGGTTGAATTTTGACCCTATTATTTATAAATTGATGTGTGAAACTGGTGGTTATTTTGATATTAATCTTCTTGCTAAAGTTAGTAATGTTTGTTATATTTGCTACATAAATTGCCGGGATTTTTACTGTTTCTGACACACTTGGTGGGTTCTCATTGACGTAACTAAACCTATTTTGATAGCTGGGATACGGTTCACTGTTCAGTGCCTCAAATCAAATGGGGACCGAATAACGATATCGGGATGAACTGTCTGAATTGTCTTGTTTTGACTATAGGTTAGACCTTTTTGTCTCGTTTTCCGAATTGTTATCATCAAAAGGACGCTTTTAATATTGCCCTGAGGCATGTTGGCCTGTAGTGTTACCTTGTGGGGTGTCCGGGTTTGCAGTCCCATTGAGGTCTGTTGATTTGGTTGAGGTTCCATTGTTTTTTGGTTTAACTTCGTCACTGGTAGTTTCCGATACTTCTTGGTACAGCATCGATATGTTTAAATCTGGGATAGGATAATCACTCTTTAGTGTTGTTAGAGCATTACTGATGAGCTGCCCCGTTGTCGGGCAGTACCCATTGTATATAATGCGTAGAACTAATTAGTGTCACTGTTTCCACAGACCACAGATTTTCTTAAGTCACACGCTTATCACTGTTCACAACGATAAGAGAGATCCGTTCGGTTTGGCCGTCAAGCGAGAAGAACATAATTCAAAAACAATCACCCCACTTTAAAATATTAAAAACTCCCGTAGGAATAGAACAAGCTATAGTCTTCTTAAACAATATGATAATTAACACAATCAACATTCTTAATAATAATG
>BOPP01000173.1:2614754-2638389 GCA_017312745.1 Gryllus bimaculatus
GGCAGGAGTCTGCGTGGGAGTGTGTCGTGGGGATGTTTCGTGCCAGCTTATGCATGTTTTTCAGCAAGGTTCATGAGGAGACATGCACCAGGATGTGTTGTAGACCCTTGCCTGAAAGATAGACCACATCAGTGCACTGGAACCCGAGCAGCGGCCGAGCTAGCTGACAAGGAGGCCGCAGCGGGCGGACACTGCCGCTTAGGACCTCGGAAGCCCCTCTTTGCATTGGGAGTGGGCGGGGAGCAGGGGAGGGCGCGGCGACGGACGGGGAGAAGAAGGGGAGGAGCGCTCTGTGTGTGAGGAAGACGCGCAACTCGCCCTTGTTCCTTCAGTCTCTGCTTTGACTCTCGTGGCCGTCTACTTCCTTTTTGGGGCTTTTATGCAGCCGAGTGCCGCTTATTTGATAGTTTAGTGTTCTCCTACTACTTCCACACCGCTCTACATGCACCGTTGAGAATACTTATACCCCTATATTTAGTACAGTCCATTCTATTGCCTTTCTTAAAAATAGGAAATATATTTGCTTCAATCCATGCACTAGATATTTGATGTGTTGTCCAGCAGATGTTGAAAATATTTCAATAGCTCTCTTTAACTGCCCTTGGAGAATATTTTATTAATTCTGTGTTTATCTCGTCATTCCCAGGACTTTTCTTCTTCTGAGATGCTTTTAAACCTACTCTAGTCCTCTCATAGGAATGAGGTCAACCGAATGGCACGTCAACATACTGGGAAGAATTTCTAATATTTCTTCGCTTCTGGACCAAAGGTTTTTATATTTTAGTCCCGTCTCTTCGGGTATGTTGTTAATTCGTGCTGTATCACGTTCTTCCTTATTGAGATGTTTCAAAATTTTGAAAGCTTCTCCAGAGTTTGAAGAGATTGTTCTGAGTTAGAAAAATATTTATCCCAAGCCTCACTTTTCAATGTTCTCACGGCCCTTTTCTTTTACATTCAATTTTATCAGCAACATATTCTGAATTCAAATACTTCATATAGGCTTTCTTTTTATACGGTTTTCAATTTTCTCGTTCCAGATGTTTAGTACTTTTTTCTATCTCCTACGTCGACGTCCCAATGATTCAAAAGTTGCTTTCCAAATTATTCCCTATCAATCTTCCAATTGCGTTTCAATATCCAGGCTCATTGCTTTGCGATCTAACTTTGTATCAATCATTGGCAATATAATTTTCTTATACTGTATACATGAAATAGATGGGTTTTGAAATATTACTCTTTAGGCTTTGGCAAATGTCGATGTCTAGTAGCCCAACTAGTTAGAAAGTTGATAGTACAGACGAGGAAATGATCAGAACTAATATCTGGACCTCGATGTACTCTAGTATCTTGTATTTCTGACATTAATGTTTTATTGATAAGAATGTATTCTATAATATATTTAGTGCCTCTACTACACCAGGTATATTTGTGTACATCGTTGTGTCTATAAAATAAATTTGAAATTTTATAATTATTAAATGCAGTAAAATTTCGAAGCATTTTCCCAATTTAACGTATCGTTCTTTCTCCATCAGTTCCCACTATATATTCACTACGTTGTCTTCTCATTTGGGCACTTAAATTACCCCAATAATGATATAATCATTTTTATTAATTCTGTCAACATGGATTTGTAGCGTTTTATAAGCATCTGACTTTCTTCCTTCCTGCCTTCTTCTGGGGCATATATTCCAATTATCGTTACATAACCTCTTCCAGTTTTTCCACCAAAACTTCATCTTCTGCTTGCATATCCTGATCGTCAACATCAATATTAAAAAGTGTGACATGCAGTACCTTTGACTCCTTTATGTATAAACTCTTTGAGGATTTTACCTATCATTGTTCGTACATTAAATTGGGTATCTTTGTACATGTTACAAATAACTTCGATTTGATGTTTTGGAATGCCTCTTCTGTCAATAATTGTCCAAAACTTACCTCTCAGAAAGTATCGTACCCTTTTATGTGATCTATAGACACTATACATGTTTGTAGATTGAATTCTTGTCTCTTTTCAATCAACAGTTTTAACACAAACATATCAGAACTTGATCTCCTTTTTCGAAATCGTGTTTGTTATTCGAGAGTTATTACTTCCATTATTCCATTCTATTATTAATGATTTTAGCATACTCTTTATAATTTGTACTTGGCAGACTTATACTTCAATAACTTTCACTTACCGTTCGTAATCCCTTTTTGAATAAAGGGATAAATAGAGCAGTCTTCAATTCCGTTGGTATAATGCTGAGTGTCCAGCAATTGTTAAATCTCACAATTTAGATTTTTCTTCAGCTGGGAAATGTTGAGGTAATCCTATATTGATATTATCGAGCCGTGGTTTTCTTATTTTTAGTATTTGTTTTATGTACATCAGCCTGCATTATTTCTTTACCTCTTGCGTTCTTAATTCCCCGATAAACTATACAATAAAGGCAAAAATACGTAATGTTTATTCCATTCCCGAAATCATTAATACATGCTATAAATCACAACGGACCTAGGAAATTTCTCTGCGACACTCCGAAAGCTATGTCGGCTTTTAAAGAGGCATTACAGCCAATTTGCAACCGTTGAGTACGCGAACAGAGACATTGTCGAATGCAAAGCGTAATTTTTCTTTTAATGTTAAGCTAAGCTATTTTTTGAATTAGCTGACCACTGGGAACGAGGTCGAAAGCTTTGGTGAAACCTGCAATAATTGCGCAAACGGTGGAATCTGTGATGTCCAGACTGGCGATGGCTGCCTGACTCGCATATGAATGTCATGTTCTAAAATCTTGGTGCCCTTCAAAAATGTATTATTTTTATTTTAAATCCCGCTTAAATATTTTGGATTTCATTTACTTACACACTCCAGACGTAAAAGTCATTCTGTGCTGAGCCAGCTGCCAGCTGTCAGTACACATCGTGCTCCGCACAGCTCAGGATGTTTCAATTTGAATCTATGCAGTATCAGTGACTTAAAGTTTGTGTATCAAACGGTTAATTAAACGTCACAAAAGGCCAACGAAGAGATCTAAAGTAGTGCTATTCACTTTTGAATATTAATAGCAGTTTTCAACCACTATGCCCTGACCTAGGCCTGAGCATAGCGGGAGCCATGACGCTCCTCTACAACACACTTGAAATGGAAGTCACCTACGGCAACAACCAACCCGGGGATCAACACGTCCTCACTGATTGAATAGGCAGCTTCTTTGTTCACATCAATGGACCCTCAGGAATCTGCAGGCAGCAAACCCTCAGCATGAACACGGAACCCCAGCCGCTGACCCACCACAAGGCTGCAGTAAGGTCAGTCACACCGACACGGCCAGTGACCTGCCTCGCGGCGAAGCGAGCCACGACCCCGCCAACACCAAAAGCAGTGATAGGACCATTAATAGCGTACAAGAGGCCACGGTGACAGTCCCCCTCCCCCAACGCAACATAGCAATAGATATGCTCCTCTTGAAAAAATCAGCAATGATGAAGACAAAATATTCAACTACCTTGGCGACGAGCAAACACACGGTGTCGAAAGTATAAAAATTCCCCCGTATTCGTCAAAGACAATCCAAATATTTTTATTTCAACAAAGCGATTTAAAAGCAAATAACCGCTCAATTCACCTCACATGGTTAACAAGTTATACTTCAAGTACATAGCGGACTAGAAAGGCCATTAAATACTTTTTAAGCACAAATAGACAATTTCATCCTTACAATGATCCCATAAACAAATAATTTTCAGTATTTTTTAAAGACATTTATCAGTCAGTAGCTGAGAAAGAAGCATACGAAGGTTTCATATCAAAATTTCCTTCATTGATCAGTGTCACAAGATTATACTAAGACAACATTCTCATTCCGGTTATTGTAGCAGAGTTTGACGGGCAACAAAGTGTTAAGAAAAATATTAAAAATCAACAAAATCTGTAATCTGAGTGTCAAAACTAAAAAAAAACACACGTAAAACAAATGGTCCAATACAATGTTTGAGGTGTCTGGACTTCGGACATACAAGGATTAACTGTATGTGTATTGAATGCATTGAAGTGTATGTGTTAACTGAAATTGTATGTGCATTCTGCGCAAAAGACCTTTACTCGGTAAAATGTCCACAAAAAAAAAAAAAAAAAAAAAAAAAAAAAAAAAAAAAAAAAAAAAAACGTAGCACCCACATGCCGCAACTGCAAGGGCCCGCACCGTGCAGACATTCGGGCAATAGACTGTAATTATTTTTTAAAAAAATCAGACACGAAAAAAATCAAATGTAAATCTAATACCTGTCAGGTAAATTCAATATTACAATAAAACACTACTTCCGTCCTTATATTCAAACTCGCAATTTACCTAATTTTCGATGTAATCGATACACCAAATTTTACATACAAAGAAAACCCAATCGTCAACCAGCAAAACAATCATAGCACACACTCACAAATGTACATTTTAACAATAAAAAACAAAGACGCTAACTCATTAATGCACACTATTGTCAACATTACAAATAATTTAATGGACATAATGAATATTATCATTCCAACCATTATAAACAGTATTCAAAATTCCATTACATCTTACTTCAATAACAATAATGCCAGAACAGTGTAATAAATATTTAATCCTACTATACTGGAACACTAATAACATCTTAAACAAAAAATGAACTAAAATATTTCGTACAAGGAATTCAAATTTCATGCATCATCGAAACGCACCTCAGTGCAGACAAGACATTTAACGTATCAGGATATGTACTACGCAATAAGAAAATACAGAGTAGATCAACAACGGGGAGGAGTACTCATACACATTGAAAAATTAATTTCTTGTTTGCAAATTGACACACCTCACACACCCGGACTAGAAACAATCGCCATTAAAATCCCCATAAATAAACGCATCACAACCGTGATATCATTTCCCTTCTACAACAGAACACGCCAATAATTCTACTAGGTGATTTAAACGCAAAACATGTAAACTTGTTGCAGAGTTTCCAACAATGCAGGCTGTGACCTACTGAAAATAATAGACAAACGTGAACACACTGACGCCGTACGAACCAACCCACACGACAGCAGCACACACCCAGATATATTAGACATTGCAATTACTGACACAAATAAAGTATATCATTTAAGGCCAGTATTCGAGTTGGAATCATACCATCTGTATTAATAACCACCAAAATAACACCTCCCCACATGCTCCCACTCCGAGACTAATCACCCAAAACATAAATTGACAATCATTTAGGTAGATAATTAGAGCCAAGGCACCACAATTCAAAATATTAAACTCACCCTTAGAAATGAAAAAATCTGTCACGCAAATCAATGAAATAATAATAATAATAATAATAATAATAATAATAATAATAATAATAATAATAATAATTAACAATAATAATAATCACAATAAAGCATCATAAAGACAACAAATTCTCTTATTTTATCAAACCAACAATCAAAGAAATCTCTGCTAAGATTTTCGGTTTCACCATATTCTTTAAGTCGAACTTGAACAGTAAGTTCGACTTACATTTACCTGCCTCTCACCTGCACTAACCTATTTTAAGTCGTGCTTCATGCATATTGTGGAGTGTTATTTTTGATAGAGTTTGCTGCAACAATTGTGCCTTTTTGGTACTTTTTTCATCATTCCGCTCTGTATAGTAAAGTCATAGTGGAGTCATAGAATCTCTGCCCAGTAGAGCTTTTATGTAATAAGTTGTAAATTATAGTTTTGTTGGTAGAAGGCAGTACTATTTCTCGAAAGTCAGGTTGCCATTTAGACCTATTTCACTTGACGTTTCCAACCCTGACGCTCTACCTCTAAATATTGCAGAACCTTCTTCGTATACGCTTGATTTCAAGGAATTAATGTTTATTCCTTCTGTATCCTCAAGAATGCGCCACCGGAAAGTGTCAGAGAAGAGAGGAAACAAGACCGACGCATACTTGCGGCAGAGAAGTTAAGATTTATGATTTATTTAAAGGTTTAAGATTTATTTCAAGCACAAAATTCTCTATGTAACCATAGGAAAGAGGAAGATGATATTTTTCCGTCCAGATGGTAGTAAGTTTTCATCTTTGTATCCGCTGCGGGAATCTTGTCGCTTTGCACAAAAACCAGGAACGCGACCGCGGGCAATGGCCTATTTGATATCTAAATATAATTTCTTGAAATATTCAAAGTATCTCAAAATGAAAAAAAATATTATTACGCTTTTAAGGAAACTGCACAACGAATTTATAAATATTTGTTCCGATATCTATTCCGATAGTTTGTCTGAAATAACAATTTGTGTACATTATTTATATGTAAGTTTTAAGTAAATTTTTGAATTGCGTTCAAGTTTATTCGGCCTACGCACATGAAAAGCTTGGCATCTAAGACACATTATAATTGTAATTGTTGTATATTTTCTTAGAGCAGCTGCATCCTTCAGTTCCTGAGGTGGCTAAAGAAGTTCACGTACGAAAACATACGCGTATTTAGTCATGATTCTTTGAAACCTGCAACTGGCTACTTGCCAAATGGCTCCTAGTTCCCTGGGACAAACTTCAGATCCAACACTAAAGATATTCTTTCAAGTTGAAAGACGAAGATTTCATAAACGTTTAAAGCCTAGGTATAAAATGCCTTATGAATCTTTAAGTAGTGTCCCGTCACTCATCTATACGAATTGATCTTTTTACGTTAATTATATCTTTACTCAACCCTATTCGTTTACTTTCTCGCAACTCATACGGAATCACACTTATTAAAAACACACCAGCGCGTATAAAAATCATATTAGAAAACGTATACAAACATATTAGAAAAACTTTAGTACTTCTGTAGCTGTCACAACCGAGTGCTAAGAAATGCCGGACCCAAACATACTTCTTCCAACACTCCAGGTCCACTAGGACGAATGGAAATTTAAAAATGAAATTGAAAATGTTAAAGACTCATAAAAGACACTTCTACGAAAATTATATTTTTATTTCCATGACGACGTTTCGACGTGTCATTAGTTTACGTGAGAAGAATGATAACTACTACTTCCTATATCCCGTATGTTTACAAAAGAAACCAATAATACAGAAAAATTTAATTAAATATTGATGTTCGCAACAAAATGAGTACCATACTTCGTAAAAAGGTAAAGTGCGCCCAAAAATGTATTTTCGACAGAAATTCCGATTGTCGGGCTCTGGTAACGAAAAAGTGTTCTTATTCATGTGTATTGAAATATAGGGATCTGAAACCAATCAGAATCCGACGCTCCGGTCGGCGACGACTGTATACGACACCCAGAGTCTGACACAGTTGTGATATCGGTTACTGCTACTACAATGGCAGGTTATTGCGATTTATGTGAGTTTGAACGTGGTGTTATAGTCCGGTAAGAGAGATGGAACATATCATCTCCTTGGTTGCGATGATATTTGGATTTTCCTCTACGACCATTTCACGAGTGTACCGTGAATGTAGGGAATCAGGTAAATCACCAACGGCCGGCAGCGCTGCGGCCGCATAAAGATCGTGCAAGAAAAGAAGAGACGAGGACGGAGCAGAAGCTTTGCCTGAGAAGAGCAACCCTTCCGCAAATTGCTGCAGATTTCAGTGCTGAGCTATCAACATGTGTCAGCGTCTGAACCATTCAACACTATATTATCCATTTGGTGTTTGCGAGCTGAAGGCCGACTCGTGAGCTCTTGATGACTGCACGCTACAAAGATGTATTTCTCGCCTGGGCTCGTCAACACCTAAATTACACTGTTGATGATTGGAAACACGTTGCCTGGTCTGAGGGGTCTCTTTTCACATTGGTTCGAGGCGATGGACGAGTTCGTGTATGGCAACAACCTCCTAAATCCATGGACCCAGCATGTCAACGGGGGACTGTTTCAGCTGGTGAAGGCTCTGTGATGGTATGTGCTCTGTGTTGGCATGTGCGGTTGGAGTGATATAACTCCTGATACGTTTCTGACAGGTGACACGTACGCAAGCATCCTGTGCCACGATTACCGTCATTTAATTAATTAATTAATTTACTTACTTACTTAATTTATCCATTCATTTATTCATTTCTTACCTAGGGAGTTCAGGCCCTGTCGTTGATGATGGAGCTTGAGTAGCTCCATGATCTTGATAGTTATGCCGCCGGGAGCGTAGCAACTGTTAGGGCCTCCCTTGCCCGACAGTTCGAAGGGGAGGTGTCAGACGAAGAAGTACTCCAGAATAGGACCTAACTGCCAAAAAAGATTCCACAGAAGAAGACCTGAACGGTATTTTCTGAACTGGTCATCGTACACCTTCATATGAAAATAGTGCCAGGACGCACAAAGGTGGCAGCCCCACCATCAGAACTCCTAGCTACTGGTCGTTGGCCTGTACTAGAGAATTTATATTACTCAAAGGACACAGAAAAGATGCCTGACTGCACCAAATGTTGACGACAATGTCAAGGACCACGGTTTTCAATTTTTTTTCTACAAGTTTGGAATGTTGGAAGTCTAACATCTAAAACACTAGAACTAGTGAGCGAACTTAAGAATAAACAAATAGAAATAACAGTTTTATCTGAAACAAAAAAGAAGAGTGAGGGAAGGCTTGAACAACGAGTATATTCTAATCTATTCAGAAGTACCTTCAGAAAACAGGGGTGCAGCACGAGTAACGATATTAGTCCATAAAAAATTGAAGAACAAAATAATTTCATACACATGGATATCATTGTGGATTGTGACGTTTGAAGCTAAGGATTAGCAGATCTCACGTAAATAACATTTTACAACACATTGCTACAATATGCAAATACTTCAGGGGCCTCTGAATAAACAATATTATAATAGCAGGAGCTCTGAATGCCAGAGTAAGATGTGTTCTTGTGAATAAAGTTGCTGGAATTTTTTGTAATATTACTCCTAATGCTAATGGGAAATAACTAATAGACTTCTGTACGTTTAATGATCTCAATATAACTAATACCTATTACATGCACAAAGACATCTATAAATATAGTTCGAGGTAGTTCGAGATATGCAATCAATTTTAGATTATGTGATGTAAACAGCTAATTCACATCGCTTATCACAGATACTAAAGTGTACAGAGGTTCATAAGTTAGCTATGACCATTTCGTACTACAAAGTAGCTAGTAATTTCTAAAATCGCCTGTTGGAGACCTCGCCGACGTCGTGCTCTTGCGACCACGTAAGACCACAGGGCAGCGGGATTTTTTGGGGAGTTGAGAGCCAATCCAATAACAAGAACACACACATCAGTTAAACTGGGTTTAATAATCTTAAAACCATCTTCGTTGCTTACAAAATCACACCCAAATCAAAATGAAACACAATAAATTGAAACCCATTCTTAATGAAGCAAGAATTAATCGTTAAACTATTCGCACAAATGTTCACTGGAAATTTCTTTTGTTACTCTAAATCATCAAATGAATAAATGATTTATAAGAGTAGTTTAAAATATGTTTATTTTAATGATTAAATTGTGTGAATGTAATTAATGTTCACAACATACATGTGGATTTCTTTCAGCGAGCTTTGGTTATTGATACCTGATGGATGCGCCTCCCGTCTCAACCCCCCTCGCCTCCTACCCCAATAAACCACTTCCAAGCCCAGCGGGAGCGAAGAAAAGAAAGCTGGAAGAAAGCGTCACAAAGTCTTGCGAGGCCTTCACACAATAAGTAAATAATAATAATAATAATAATAATAATAATAATAATAATAATAATAATATCTTTATTAATGCGAAGCTCAGTCCATATGGCCTGCACTTCCGTCTACCATTCAATTTATATACATACAGAGAAGTAACTTTTTTAAGAGAAGAAGACAATATGTACATTTACGTCTGGGAGTCCAAGACAAGGGAACATCCCGGCGTACGCCTTAAGTGATTGAGTAAACCCAGGAAAACCTCAATTAGGATGGCGGCTTAGGGCTGAACATTAATAGAACTGAATTATTATCCATAGTAGTGAAAGAAACGTTTAGTAAAAGAGAAGAGAAAAGACGTACAGGGGAAGGGGTTCATAAGATAAAAATTATGAATTTTGTGAGGGAGAGGGAAGAGGGAAGAAGGGAGAGGGAAGAGAAAGGGTGAAGAAGAAGAAGTAGGCGAAAAAGTGAAATTATTCGAGGAACGTTACAGGAAGATACGTTTTGTTACATTAGAACTTTACATAAATATAAAATAACTTTAACCCCAGAGAAGCACAATACACTATAAGCTAATAACAACAGTAATTTAAAATACAATATTGACAGTATTAAGGAACAATATAAAGAGTACTGGGATCTTAATATCAATTTTGTTTATGCCAATATATTGTAATAAAGGTTATGATGACGGTACCATGATAGTTACAAGTATATTTTATCTGGAACGTCACAAATAATTTTGTATATTTTATTAAACAATTTTATTAGGGCACACAAAAAAACAATAATTTAGAAGGTGCGAGAAGGACTGGAAGATGAGGATAGAGCAATGGGGTATGGGGTAGAATTTTGAAAATAGAGAGGGGGAAAGTACGGTGTTTTATGGGTGCGGTGACCGGGCGCTTGGAAGTTGGAGAAGTCTGGCGATTGAAGAAGATGTTACGATAGACGTCGTCTATACGTCTATACGTCGTTATTCGTTACCCATGTGGTTAGTTCATTTTTAAATCTACCAAAAGTATTTGAATGTTTTAGACCCGTTGGTAATTTATTCCAGGCTCGAATAGATGTAACGGTGAACGAAGTCGTGTTGTGACGTGGTACTCAAAGTAGAGCTGAATCACGAACTCGATTTAGTTTCAGAGGATTGAAGTTACTTATGAGGCGTGTGGCATAAGAACCGTTTAAAACTTTATAAAGTAGAAATAGAGAGTGGAGTAACTGTCTTTTGTCGAGAGTAAGCATACAAATTCTGTCAAAAAATTCCGATACATTTCCGTAAAATTCCATAAAATTCCGTATTTTCTTAGATCAAAAATAAAGCGTACGCATGTGTTATGGGCTACTAGAAGTTTACGTCCTATGTTAAGAATTAAGTGCCTCTAGGTTGGTCCTGGTGTGCACACGGGCACGACCGTTACCGCGTTTAATAACGATGGTGCCGTCTTCTGTCCACACATTTCTGAGGCTAAACTTGTCGACGGCAACTTATAGCAAAACCAGGCGCGATTTCGTGTGGTCCTCGCGAATCGTTATGCCAGTATGCGTGAGCAGCCGTTTCGAGCGGAATATTTCGTTGCGTTTCCTGTAACGGACAAATTGAACAGTGATGGTTCTGTTTTTGCCAGTTACTTGACGACCTGCCTGATGGTTCCTATCAATATCTTATCGTTATTAAGCTAACACTTATCTGTTTTGCAACTTGCTCATTGACCAGCTTGTGGGTGCCTTCAGTTTCAGTTTCTTCAACGCCGAATATCCGCAAGCAATTTCGGCGTGAGTACATCTCAAGCTGGTCTGCCCTTCTTCTAACTGAGATTTTAGATTTGAAATCATGCGGTCACGTTCAGCCAATTTCTTTTCTAAAGATGTCACAAGATTATTATTAAATTTCATCGAATCTTCTAGTTGCTTTGCTACAAGGCCAGTGAGCACAGATGTCAATGCGATGTTACTGCCTTATCCAGTGCCTTAGTCACTTGCGCCGTAATTTTAGTTTCGCTGTCAATGTTGACACTAGATGCGTTATTATTGGTCTTCGCCATATTAAGAGAAAAAAAAATATATGGAGAAAATCAGATGATCAGGATAAGACACTAGGAAAAATGTTTTGTGGAGTAGTGGGACGAGGAGTAGAAAACTAATAGAGCAGTAGAGCAGATCTTAAAAGGTAAGAATACGAATTAATTCTAGAAGATAGAGATTAATACAGTTTCACGGCAAAGTAAGGCAAAAAATTAATTCGACATAGATACAATTTATAACGACTAAAACACTTTCACAATTCAACATTGTAAATCCAAAACATCCGCTGCCTTAACACACCACCGATGCGCTAGCGCGTCAAGTTAAATAAAGGCAAATCCATTTAAGGCTGTTAGTTTTTTCAATAACAATGAAAGATACGTGAAAGCATATTTCAGTCACTGTTAACTCAACAGAGGCAAATTCATTTTAAAATATTTTCTAAACTCTAAACTTTTCTTTCTACTCAACATTGTAATTGACTTTTATACAATTCACCCAAATCACAGGATCAGAAATATTTTTATTTACACTTACTCTATAAGAAGACAAAGTTATGTATTACTGCGCCGGAAAACGCGAAATTTCGGTAGAGAAGTTGTAAGTGGATAAATCCTGTTGCTGTATAGTAAAATACTGCCTTTAACACGTGGTGTAGGCAGAATCCTTGTTTTCTTGGTCTCTGATACCGAAACATCGACTGAAGGGAAAACATGTCTGTCCAAACGTCGACCTGTCCGTCTATACGTCCTTCCGTCTTTACGTCCGTCCATCTGTACGTCCGTCTGTTCGTTCGCCCGTATGTATGCACGTCTGCCCGTCTGTATGCACGTCTGTCTGCCCGTTTGTCTGCACGTCTGTCTGCATGTCCGTCTGCCTCTCTGTCAGTTCGTCTGTCTGTACGTCTGTCTGTCGTCTGTTTACGTCTGTGTGTCCGTCTGTCTGCCAGCCGTCTGTCCGCCCGCGTGTCTGTCTTTCCGTCCGTCTCTCTGCCTATGTGTCAGTCCGTCTGTCTGCTCATGTGTCTGTCCGTCTGTCTGCCCGACTGTGGTCAACGCTAGGTCCTAAATCATTCAGCTGTTTTTGTCCAAAATTGATACTCCCTGATCGATCTAAACGAACTCGAGGTTTTTCGAGTTTCAAATGGATATTTCAATTTTTGAAGGTACTTTAAAGGAAGCCTCAACGACATCTTTAAGTTTTTTTAAATGGCTCCAAACTTTTTGATTAAACTTTGTCGTCGGATAGCGTTAAGGACGCTTAAGAGGATGGTGCACTGAAATCCTTTAAATTTGGAAAATTGCAAAAGTGCAATATTTGGGCATCTTGCTACATCTACAATATTGAAGTTAGCGATTTTTTCCTAAATAAAATGTGAAATATGGTGCTAGTTCCATTTTCGGCTACCTCTCCGATTATGCGAAAATTCTCTAAAGATATTATTTAAAACTACAAAATTAGAGATAGAGTTTTGCCTCAGACAAAGTCAGTGTTATAAAATGTTGTGAAGCCTGTTTTAATTTCAAATATTAATGTTCTATGAAAATGTTCCCCTGAATGTTGGCCCAACTCTTCTACTTTGGACACAATTCGTTGATCATTGCGGTTGGACGCGGACTGAACTTTGTGGAAGGGCCGAAGAGCCTCGTGGACAGCCTTGAAGGCGAGTGGTCGTTATCTCAGACGACCCCAACGCAGTCTGCGACACCCCTCCGCACACAGCCTATAGCTCCGCTCTGCAGCTGCAAGAAATTGCAACTTCAATTAGTTCCGCACGAATGCTAGAGCAACGCAAGTGCACCGCTTCTGTGGGAAGCCACGAGAAAGCAACAGGAGTTCATTGTGCATCGCAGGCGGAGGCATGTGGTCCGAGGCTTCTTTGTCGTCATAATATTTTACTTGTCTATTTCGTGGCCATTACGTGCGTTTGAAGTGATTTCATTACTTTGGATCACTACGATTCGTGAGCTACTTATAACAGCTATCATATCTTTGAATTATTTTTGTTTAAAAAATCTTAATCGGATATTGCGCCAAGAAATGTAATACGTCTATTGTCTACTTGTAATTGAAATAAGTCGCACCTTACCTGTCAATCAAATACTGAGGATTGCCAAATGCTAAAATTATGCACTAAGTATTAGAATTACTTTCATCGATAATTCATTAACCCTAGAGTAGTCTCTTGCGGAGTTCTGTTCTGCATATCAATATTTTTTTAACTATCTTGTACAACTAGTGGTCTTAAAACATCTCGTCTGGAAGTAGTCTAGAAAAGGAGCGTACTGGACAAGAATTATCAAGCCCACAATTTTTAGATTTTAAAATGTTTCCATTTTTATTAAAACCGTATTAAAATACTCAAAATTAATTAACAAATTATCCTCACTTTTACGTGTTTTTGAGGTGTGCAAGTTTCTAAAAAGTGCTGAACCAGATTTATTCCAAAATACCATTTTCAACAAATTCAGTATCAAAATCATATATTCAACGCTAGGCCATATTTTTATCATTTCATGCGTAATATCATACATTCAATCATGCAAAAACTTAATTCAATAATATCCTCCGCCATAAATCCTTTATACATTAATCTCTAATTCTTAGTTTTTAAGTTATTTTTATATCGTTTTTTAAACAATTAGCATATCGATTAGGTAACATTACACTAAACATTTCACCTCGTTTATCAGTTTTTAGGACCAATGCTATTTCATTATTTCCATATTTTGTTTTTACGTTTCTTATATCAACAATGGGATATTCCCGATTTTACCTTAGTTCAGTTATTGTTATATGGATTTTAACATGATATGTAGCTGGGCACAGTTTCGTTACAAACGTCTATTTAGAAGGAAACTATATATAATTAATCCATTAGAAATGGACGTTGTATAGAAATTGAACCAAGCTACATATCATGTTAAAATTCACAAAAAATAACTTAACTAATGAAATGTCGTTAATATCCTATTATTGATATTAGAAAAGTGAAATTATTGAAATAAAATGTGGTTTAGGAATTACTGAATGAAAATCTAGTTTATAAATAATTGTAATAAAATCTAGTCCAGAAATTAAACTATTATAAATGTGATTTAATCTCTTATCGTTCGCATCGTGTATTGTTCATATAGTAGTAGTTTCTAGTGCATCAGCGATACAAAAAATAGCAAACTATTAATATAATTCTGGAAATGGTGATGGTAGCGACGCAATTCTTATATTTCAAGAATATTATCAATTACGATTAGCTGGAGAGGTAAATAGTGATAATTAGATATATTAGATCATCCGTGATGTGGTGGGCATAATATTCATTTTAAAACGCCTTCACGAAAATGGAATAAGAATACAATAAAATGGTATGATAGTAATGTACATCAGGCAATATTAGATTTAACTGATTCGCCATTTGAAGTAGGGTCATCTCATTCAAATTTAAATTTTGAGGGAGATATTTTACATTCTGATGTAATTATATCAAATAAACGAGATGTACATCAATATCAACGTAATCAACATATGTGTTTCAATAAATTTGATAAAAAAGGTGGTAATATTAGCACATGCAAAATTTCCTACTGCAAACAATTCATCATTTGAATTCCATATTGATTTAGATGAAGATTGGATTGGAAGATGAAAAAAAAAATTTCTATTTTACTTCATAAAATTGGACATGCAATAAGTATAGAAGTTAAAAATAATAGAAATGAGATAATGTATGTTTATTGTCACGGATTATTATATTAACATACAGAAAATATCTTAGCTATTCAAAGTTTATATGGTCATAAATCACTTGTATTATCACTATCATCCACATTCAAACAAAAAATTAATCCTGGTATATGTGATACTATGAATATTCAACATTTTTGAATACACATGATATATTTTGTATATTGTATTAAGAATGGAATTGGATGCTATTTTAAAAACAGTAAATAAAAATGCCCACAACTTTTTCACAATTTATTCGAGATTGGATATCGTTTTTAACACAAGATTTTGGAAGAATTCCAGCTATTAATTCACAACCATCTGGATCTTTATTTTTTATTGAGAGTTTATATGATTATATGATATTGGGAGTATTATGTGATCGGTCATCGTAGTCTTAATTTAGTAAGCGAATATTCAAAACATATTAAAGAAATGGGTTTACCACAATCAAAATACAAACGATATTGAATTTTAATTCAGGTAAGACATATTTATTTTTTAATGATATCTGTTATCTGATATCTGTTATTTATTTTTTAATGATATGTTATGCTGAAATTGATGAATTTACTCTCAACAAGATGAATTCTGGCATGACACCAATAGATTTGTGAGATACCTTCAACAATGGATGCAGGAACCGTCGAATTTATATCTTTAAAGATATAAATTATGAATTTAATGAATTTGTGAATTCTCGAGTAAAACCGGAACCTCTAATTTTTCTCTTTTTAAAATCGATTGTAGTAAAATTAATTGAACAATATTACAAATTACTATAAAATTTAAAGATATTATAAACATGATACAATCCACATTTTTGGAAAAAGTAGATTGTGAAAGTGGTGAATCAGTGGTGAAATGTTATTTATCAAGTCATCAACGAACAGATATTAATAGAAAAAGATTAATAGAATATAGAATAGAATAGAATTAAATGAATTTTATAAAAATCATATGCTAGAAGTGATTACTTATGGATGTTAGAATGCATAGGAACAAAAGAACGATGTTCTTGTGGACATATAGTTGATAAGTTAGTTAATATATAGTATTTGGAAAAACATGCGAAACGAAGTATACGTGTATATCCATTTGGTAGTGTATTAATATGATCAGATAAATATCTCTAATTATCGAATGGTCATAATGCGATGTTTCTAGTTTTTATTGTATTTAATACCACTTTTATATTTCATTTATATAATAATATATTATGTACATCAATAAAGGTTCTCTTATCATATTTTTGATGCTTTTCAAATCGTTTTTTGTTGTATAGAAGTATTACAACACATATTTTTTGTAAATTTTCCATTTGTTTACCATACTGCATTTTTCATAACTTTAAAAAAATCTTTTTCAAAATTATTATTTGCTGGTTGTCTCAGTGCTCTATTTGTATCAATGCATGATTTTAATCTCGCTTTTTGATCATAGGATGTAACTTGATGAATTTTATTGACAATAATATCTTGTATAGAATATTTTAACATTCTATAATAAATTTCATAATTCAATTTCTCTTTTAATGTATTCACAAGTTTCATATCTTTTGGCATTATCCTTTTTCGTTTGTTTTTAAGTACTTGTTTATAGTTTGATAATTCATTGATATTTGGAATATAATGATCAGGACAGGAAGGAAAAGCTTTAAATATATCATGTACATGATTTGGAATGCATAAATCTACTTCAATTGTATATCCTTTACATCCATCATCAGGTATATTATCAGGTATAATATAGTCGATTTTAAATATCTGTGTTTTGTATTAAAATTTCCATTGATAATGGGTTACTTAATGCATGGCCTATAAATTCTTTCAATGTAAATACAAAATATTACTTTATTTTTTTTACTATTGTAAATTTCCTTTTTTCAGATTTTTCTTTTGATAATTTTATAGTTTTTAGTTATTTTTGTCATAGATATAACAATAATAACTATAATACCACGTATTCTCCTTTCATATAATTCATATAAATCTTGATCAGTAATACGATCTAGTATTTAGCCTGTGAGATTTATCGATGCATGATCAGCTAATTGTGGCTCTAATACGTGGTATACCTATCTAAACCATAATGTTTATAACATGTTTCTCTAAATTTATTAAACACATCACTTAATAAGAGAGTAACTTGAGATATAAATCGTCATAACCTCAATTTTGTCAATTTAAATTGTTCATGTACTTATTTTAAAAAATTTAAATCTTTGTTTAGATCACCAATCTACTTCTTCAAGTGTTAATTCTTGTGGAAAATAATCAACTCATTCATATCGATAATACCCTTTTTAATACTGAATGTATATATACTTTTTTGAATATGCTAAACAAGTTATTAAATTTTATATAATCAACTGCTGAAACTAGATGATTACATATGTTACATGTTCCTTTAGCATTTAATATACCATTTTTATTAATAGGTAGAACTTTGTAATTTGCTATAGCTTTTTTAGATTTCAAATGTGTGCAATATCTAATTTTCACTTCAGCTTAAGTTTTAGCAGGTTGATCTACACTCTTAATTATAAATCTGTATGTCTGAATATATCTAAATATATCTAAATATTTCTTTGTATTGATATTCGTATACCAAGTTAATAAGTTATTCTTTTCTACATTTAAACATCCTATAATACTATTACGCTTATAGTAATCTTACAGCTGCATTCGATTCATCGACATTAATATACATTTTTATAAGAGATAAGGATATTTAAAAACATTATTTTCAAATAGATAAAAATTGTGCTGATATCGAATATGTAGATGTAAATAATAAAGATGAAAAAAGAATCGTCAGAGGGCGGTAATATTTGAAAACCAGTTGATATCAATGTAATCGCGATTGCGGCATTCGGTGGATTCAATTTTACTTTTTACTCAAATAAAATTACTCAAATTCTTCACCCGTAAAAGACTTTTCAAATTCAACATCACATAGAACAATATGCTTACAGTTATCGTCTAACAAACGCGAAATCCTAGTATTAATAGGAATTAGAAAATCTCTAGAAACATGTTCTCCACACACGTCATTATTAGTAACATGATATGAAAATCAACCCTCTCAGTATAAACTCTAGCATTGCTTTTCCAATCTTTAAATCTTTACCATAAGTATCACAACATTGCGTTGCATTGTAATAACCAGTTATTCTATAAGCAATGAGTTTCAAATCTTCATGACAAAAATAGTAATTGCGTCAAAGTATTTTTTAGCTTCTAAAGGGTATGAATTAATACAAGAGAATCAAACATCGTTGCTGATGATACTCAAGTAAATGATAAAAATACTAAAATTTATAAAAGCATTAGAGATAAAAATTCTAAAATGAATGATGATACTGAAATTGATGATTTAATCAAATAGATGAAGGAACTGAAATCGATGAAGAAGAGTATGTAATTAATTTTAAATAATGACTCTGAATATTATAATAATAATTCCTTTTATTTTAATCAAATAACGTATTTCATTTATACCATAAGTTATTTCAGTGAGAACGTAAGCTTCCGCGGCCGGAGTCAGTATTTCCTAGGCTGTCCGGGTGACGCCGCGTCCATGGCGAAGGTGCCGACGTTTCGGTCGCCATTCTGCGACCTTTTTCAGGGCGTAATGCCCGAGAGAAGACAGCAGAACGTCCTCATGGACATTGGATTCTATCATAATTACTAAGTGGATATGAGTATTGATATATTAATGTTGATAATATAGAAATGAAATTAATTTTGTTTTTTAAACTCCGTTCCTCTTTCTTCGTGACGTATCATTTCATCTAATTCACCTTTATATTTTCTTGTGATTGAACTCTATCATGAATTGCTTTAGAACCCTTTATTAATAATGTGCGTAATGCTGCTAATAGTGCTCTAATAAAACCACCCTATTTTCTAGATTGTAACTTTTTTATTGATGAAATGGACACATTTAATAACAAACCAGATCCACTTTTACTACTGTCATTTGTAGGTTTTATTTGTTTAGATAATAAAATATCATCAAAATTAATATTTCTAACAGCATTTGGCGATAATGTAAATGATATAGATTTCACTCTCGACATTTATTAGTATTCAAAAAATTATATTTATTATATCCCCCACTCAGGTTCTATTCCCATACCTAATTTCCTTTTATCAATCAAGGTTCCAGTGACCTTTCTCGCAATGTATCTTTTATTTTTTTCCTTCAGTTATCTTATTTTTTCAATTTATACTTTCCAGACATTTATGAAGCAAAAAATTATGCATCTGTCTAAACAGACAGGATACTATATTGGGTCGGCTGTTTAAATACACATGAACAGATATGATTTTATATTGCGTCTTTGTGTTTTTATGTTTAAATATGTATGTTGCGTATAAGTTTAATCAGACAAACAAGGTCTGTTGAGTCTGTTTTTAAAAACAATTGTATTTTATTTCTATATTTACCATCATTTGCTTATTCTGTCATATCAATTGTGGAAAAACTGAATGATTAATTCCAACATAATTGACATAAATTTGTAAATTCCTCAAATTTGAAGTATGCTCTTACAGATTTTTGATTATCTAATGTAATCATAATACTAATGAATTTTCTTCACAATCATCAAGTGGTATTATATCATCGTGATGATGTATAAATGAAATGTCATTTTCAAGGTTATGCCATTTATTTGTAAACCCTTGATATTTATCTGGTTCAAAAGATTTACGTAGAACATATATACATAGTATTAATTGTATCTCAATTTAACATACTGGACTCCTCATATAATTATCAATCAATAAGAATGTTTTACCACATCACGAGGTCATATAATAGCACATCGTATAGATGTCAATAATTTTTCATGTTTTAATGTTATTTGTTTATTTCGTAATACGTTTTGGATTGGTAATTCTATTAAATGAATAAAATATTGATGCTATGGGGATCGTGTTCAGTATTACATAACAAACTTGCTACACCAATATTATGATTATTCTATGTTTGCATGTGATGGATTCTATTCTACATTTCTAACACCAAATGTAATATCAAATAACAATAAATTACATTATGTACATAAAAAGAAACATTTTCTCACAATTCTTTCAGGGCAATATAATTTTGAAAATCAAGAAAAATATTTACAATCACATGCACCAATTAATTCAGCAAACATTACTATTGTGTTTTTGGATTTGGATCGTTATTAGGTTTTCAAAATTTAATTGTTATAAAAACGAACCTACTATTGACAATAAGTATTCCTAAATTCAGTCCGTTTGAAACAATTACATTTTAATTGTGCTGAATGCATAATTCTATACAACTGAGGAAATACATAAGAAACAAATATTCTAACATCGTTTAAACGTCAACTCAGTTATCAAATGCCTATTATTTATGAACCATTTTATCCATTATTTGTATCCATTTGTAATAAAATAGTCTTCATGTTCGAATTACAGATTAACATAACAATAAAATAAATTTTAATGGTGCTATGGTCACTGTTATTTTAGAATTAAAAAATATATATTTATTTCCTTGTAATTGGAAAAAATTGGAAGTTATCAATGGTAATCGTTTCCTACTACTGATCGTGGCAAGAATAATATTGGACAACCTAATAAAACGACAGATATTTATTTGATTGTAGGATGTGTTTCCAAAGAGCGGAATTATACATCAATTATCACATTATTAATTATATGTTAAACTGATCAATAATTTTGTAGCTTTTTTATTATCATCTATTAGCTTTAAAAAGAGGATAAAATATATTTGTGTTAATTTATCCTGGAATTACGTCAACTGTTTTACAAAAAATTACTTCTTCAACAACTGAATTAAATCCATTACAAGTGGCTTGTGTTCTAATTATCCATTAAAAACGAAAGATATGGAGGTTTTGTAGCCATTGAGATTATTAGGAGGATTTGTTAAAGGTTTTAAGAAAAGTACTAGCGAAGGTGATTTTACGATTTCATTTACTTAGTCTTCTACTATGAAAGATGTTTTATACTGTCGGAAGTAAATAAAGAACATATAGAACATTTGATTCGGTAACATTACCAGGATAAAAAAATAGTCATTTAATATTTCGAAATGAATGTATCAATTGTATATTATGAGTTTTCTTATGCTATGGAATATAAAGATAAAAAAAATCTATCTCCACAATTTCATTTTATGATTTTCAAACATTTGTTACTGGAATTGTTGCAAAAAGGAATTTTGAAATCGATATTACCAATCATTATTATTCTTTTCAACATGGCATACCATATTTTGTTTTTGTAGTATTCCAAACAAACAGACTTGAAAATGAAGAAAAAGATTCAAGTGAATTTGATTATTTTTATCTACAGAATAGTTTACTAAAAAGTGGTCGAAATGAACAGTTTCTATCAGAATCTTGCAATATAATACCACTATTTCTTTTTAAAAAGGTGTAACGTTCATTTTCAGAACACAAGAGAATTACGAATAATAATAAAAATTTAGAAATGTTGACATCATAATTTCTATTTATTACAAGATGGCCCATTTATTTGTTAAATACGTCCATTAGAAAAAATGTAGATGCTGCACAAGAAACATCTATGAAACTATGTGCTACATCTCATATTACTATTCGTAATAACACGATTGGATATGGTATAATTTATGGTAACAAGAGTTTAACGTATGACCTTCAACATAGTATAAATCAAGAAAATGTTTAATATAAATACAGAAAAAATGGTTGTTCGTATTAATGTATGTCTATCTCGATAATCGTAGTCGTAGGACGATCCACACAATTTTGCAATTTTCGTAGAATCAGAGTTCTTAAGGAAAATGAGATCTGTACCATTCTCTTACGCTTCCTTTGGACTGCATAGTGTAAAAAAACAAAATTTAATCGAAAACGATTGAGCCATTTTTTGAAAATTTGGAAAATGTGCCAGGAGCTTCATGTAAAAATGCCCTCCTTCTCCTAAAGTTCAACAACGGTTTCAAGTTCAGGGGACCGCGACATCAGCCAGATCGACTCGGGAATATCCATTTAGAGGATTTTAAAAAAACTGTTCTTGTATTTTTTGACGGCTCTGTAATAAGAGATTTTTGCCGATAATTTGCTGTTTTCTCGCGCGCATTCCATAACTTTCTCTCTGCTACTTCCGCTGCTGCGAAAAAGTAAAAATTAGAGACGCTTCCGCCTTGCAGTGGCTGTCTTGTAACTTTGATTGCTCAGTAGCGGCTAGAAAAAATATCGCCTTATACGAGTTCTACATTCTTATGTTCTCCGTTTTAACCTTCGAGCACTCGCGGTTTCATATAAAGCACTACAATGGACCATTTTTCATAGCTACATGAAATATTGAGCTTCGGTAGTGAATTCCTTCTGGGTATTCATTTATTGGCGCTTCTTCATTGTTACTGCAGAAACAGGTATTAACCCTGCCGTTTGTTGAGTTGTGAGAGAGAAATGCGATAGTAAAAGTGTCTCTGTTGTAAATTTTACAACGCGTGAGTTGTGATGTTAATTTTTTCCAACTGGTCCTCGAAGTAATATTTTGTTGTTGATATAATGTATTCACAATGAACACACGATGCGGATCGCATGAAAGTAGTTAATGAAGTTCTAAGTGAAGACAAAGACGGCGGTGATTCGGACGTCGGTGAAAGTGATGGTGACTTAAGTTATGAATAGCGTGGAAAGTGGAAAATAGCGATCATAATAGTGATAGAGGAAGATATAAAAGATGATAATGAAAATATAGAAACTGTTGGCGATTCAGATAAGGTAGATTTTTACATGAGGAAAGACAAAACTTCAAAATGGAGAAAACATGAAATTTCAAAATATTTGAAAACTAAGAAATTGAAGATAGTGAAAGTCTTGTGAATGTAAATTACGTCCAAAAAATGTAAAAATACAAATCGCGAGTTATCTTGCATTTAAAAAAATGAGTAAGTGCTCGAAGTGTAAAAGTCCTGACTGTTTCTCTTCAACTGTGCCATTCGCCGGAAATTGACAAAACGATTGCTTCGTTTTGTTCATTTAATAATTAGTAATTTCAGAAAAATTATTTTATGAACTGTTTGGGTTATGCTAAATCCAAAATGACATAAATTAAAAAAGAATTATAATAATGAACTCTAAAGAATAATTAATATTGAATAAAAATTACCCAAATAATGGAACGGCCGAGCCCCGCCCCGCCACCC
>BOPP01000173.1:2642002-2653035 GCA_017312745.1 Gryllus bimaculatus
CGCTCACAACAAGGAAGGCAACGGGGGACGCTACATCCGCACACACTCGGAACTTTTGAAGAGGTGACGTAATATTACGATATTGCAACCGACTCTCTTCACACAGCGCGTCAATTCGTTAACTCAACCCGTTAATTTTGAAAACTTCTGCGCCTTAAAGAGCGTTCTACCGTCAACAATTCCGTGTCTACTCCACCGAAATCGTCCACCACCAGAGTGATCTCAGACAGATTGTCAGGTGATCGGGTGAGCAGATACCAGCCAACACGTTCCGCTTCATGAGATAATCGCCATCTCAGCAGACGCGTCAACGTTGTTAAGAAGGCACTTGGGGTGAAAGCAAGTCGCGAAGACACTCGGATGGCGTGGTGCTTCCTGCTCGCGCACATGAAGCCATGACGAAGGGGGTCCATTGCAAGGGAGGGCACATATGCCACAAGAGAAGATCTGCGACGTCCCTTGGTTGGCGTGTTTGGGCCACACGCGAGCGCCTCTGCTGCTCTCCGTGGTCGAGGGACACTTGCGCAGAATTTCGTCGGGCAGTCAACACAAGCTCCCAGCGCCCGGCTTGTACGGAAGTGCAGTGGATAGAAACGCGTGTGTATATGTAAGCGGAGGCCAAGCCACAAGAATGAAAAGGGAGCATCGCGCACGGTCCGTGTCTCATTTGTTAAGGTGCTGCATTGCTCTGATTCGAGAACCCACGGGACTGTCGGCCACTGGAATCCACTCCACTCAATGGCTGAATTCGGCTTAAGTAACTAGCTAGAGTAGTAAAAATACGCCACTCTCGGGACTCAAACCTAGGACATTCCATCCGGGATGTCCCAGACGACGCAGTGGCATAAGCTTTTCTCAGTTGGAACGTAATATCTGAACTTGCGTCAACAGATTTTATGTTACTGTCCCAAACGCTGGACCACACGCAACACAGCAGCAGCGAAAATTGTTAGGGAGCTTTGGTGGAAAGCAACTTCTTACATCCGTAACCTTCCACTTGGTAAGTGTCTTGGGCGCATGGGGGAGATAGAACATTCGGAACCTAAATACGTATCCAACAATCGGACATATGGCTTCACAAACGTAATTTTTTCTGTGCAGTCATCGGTGGCCATGGCTGATATTACATGGGGAATCGTCAACACAGCGGAAATAATTGTGACAGCAGCCCTTCTCCTTTTTGCGCCAGAGTACTTAACATGCTTGCTTTCTTACAAATGGGGAGAATTCAAGAAAGTGGTTTTTGAGAAAATAATTGTTTAAAAATTGCCTACATTTCACGCAAAATTACGCAGACAATTCTCATATTTTCGAAACATTATACATGACGTGATCTCAAGATAACCTTTCAATACAGCTACCACCTCAGCCGCAACAACCCCTGCACAATACAACAAGCGGTCCTTCAACAATTCGCTTATCAACATGAACAAGGACCGAAATCAAGTCAACCAGCTGCTCATACCCCTGCGCAAAAAAGAGCAAAGAAACTTTGATCATGAACAATAGCATCTCAGTGCAATATAATATACATATTCACTCAAGGTTCGCTTCTCTCGGTGAAGATGAAGTAACAGAAACGTTAGCAGGTACGAAGGAGAACAATATTAAAATTCCCCCACTATTCATTTATAAGCCAGCAATGAGTACTACAACAACCCCTAAAGTCAGCTAAATTAAATAACTTTATAACTAAACAAAATGGCGAGAACACAAAAGTTCATTTCAGTAAAATCAATGACTTTAGTAATTTAGAAAATACCGTGAAGAAAACAACATCGGATTTCACACGTATCGATATCCAAGTAGTAAAGTGGTATCTGTTGTAATACACCTTTACACCGCACAAGATATTATACAAGAACTGAAAAGACTGGAAAATCCCTATAACTAAAGTGTGTAGATTTTACGATAAAGCCAGAAAATCTATGCAAATAGTTGCAGTAGATCTTGTTGACAATCTCAAATCCAAAAATGTATTTAATAAGGATGTATAGCAAAATAAAAAACTTATGTACAGCATAATATGAGTGTAACTAAGAAACAAACCTAAACAGACTATTCAAAATTGGAAAACCTCCATATTTGCAGGAATTATGCTGACGATACCGCTATTTTCACTTCACATACGGATATTAACTTAGCCCATGATTATATACAATCCTACATTTACAGTTATACGAAGTAAACGAAAAAATGTAGAATTAAAAGTAACCCCTGAAAATCGCAATCCAAAAACTTCATTCTCAGACGTCCTCCCTTCCCTACACTCCATCAAAAAATATCACCGATGTCTCCTGGCGTTCTCATTCTTCGCCAGTTGTATGAAGCAGAAAACATGATGACTTTTCAATTTTCGAAAATTCCATAATTTTGACAAAATTAGAACTGAGTTAATGAGGGAATAAACCTCTAACATCAATTTAATGGATTGTATTCGTACGATTCCTAGAGGATTTTATCATACGTTTTTTCTTCTCTCGGGTACAGTTACGTTCGCTTGCAAATACAGTATAAGCAGTCTTCAGTAAAATTTTGATAACGGATGGAGCGGAAGGTGAGAAGCGGAGTGGGTGCAGTGGAGCGGAGCGAGTGAGGTGAAGCGGGTGAAGCGGAGCGAGTGAAGCGGAGCGGGTGGAGCGTGGCGGGGTGGAGCCAGGGAAGCATCTCCTCATCTGCCTCCTCCTCCTCCTCCACTGGCCTCCCGGCCTCCCGGAGGCAATACTTTACGATCTCAGCATCGAAAGCGCTCGAAAGATATGATGTCACCATTGTACTCTGAGCCTTCTCGCTGTGGGGAGATCCCGGAATTCATTTGAGTATATGTTTAGAACTGTGTAAACTGGCTCTGGTCTGGCTCAAACACGTATTGCGCGGCAGGCGGCCTCGCTGGTCGTGACGGCCTTGATTAGACGCATTATCCAGAACTATTTCTCGGAAACACTCGCTGGAAACACACATAAAATGACGGATGTCACATTGATTGGATTGGAGGTACTTTCTTTATCTCGTCACGTTATAAAAACACAAGAGGTATTGCTGGGGCGTGTCCAACGCAGGGAGATCGATTGACGTACGCGAAGGAAACAGCTTAGAACCGCTTAGGATCTCAAGACTTCCTCGGAGATCGGCTCGAACTCGAGCGAAGGTCGCATCCGCCATTCCTTTGCGCAACACGCACTGCTTCAGCGAGTGGGTAGTTCTGAAAACGAAAGCTAACAATGCAATTCTGTCATTAGTGTGGACATTTTAATTATTTTTTTAATGTAATGGCTACGGTATTGAAAACCACGTGGGCATTGCTTGACGAATTACAAAGAAAGAAATTACGGACTGGAGTGCAAGTTATAGGGGACCAATGTCGAAGTTTCTAAAATATGGAAAATGTTGACAAGAATTCTGACAAACCTGAGCTTCTTCTAAGGTGAAGCATTGAACGGCAGCGAGGCAGGCAGCGAGGCTCGGGATATATGTCGTTTTTCGGGCATTCAAACGGAACAGGAACGTCTAGTTATCGAGAAGTAGGTTGTGCGGCGGCTGGATGCAGTTTTGTTGCATGTGGAGGACTAACGATTTATAAAGGACGGCAAATTCTATTTTAGGAGACATGATCTAATAAGAAGAGCACGAACACAGATTCTTGTGCAAATTAGTCATGAGTGGCTTACGGCGCAGGGGAGATACTCGCGGGGCCGGCATAAGCCTCTTTGACGCGGGTTGAGAGCGTGTTTGCAGCGCGTGGACTAGAGACGGCAAACTGAGTCGCGGTGCCCCAGTCTAGAACGATCTCCCTCGCGATACAGTTTCCAAAAATTAGAAAGCTTATCCCTTGCAACACAAGACCATAATGAAGGCATTGCCATAGGCGGGGCGGCCCCGAAAGTCTTCGAAATTTTAATTTTGTTCCCGTTTGTGACGATGAATTAAATAAATGAATAAATTGATAAATTAACAGTATACATGTGCATTCATTTAAACAATATCTGACTTAAAAATATTGATTTTTTCTCATCAATATTTGAAATCATTGACAAAACCTATTCCAGTGTTATGCCAAATAAAGTTTGATATCTTCATCACATTACTATGTTATGTAGATATATCGACATAATATGAAACTATATTAAGTCATAAACTCCACAAATATTTCCATAATGTATTTTCAATGATCCGTTTTCGGGTGAATTGTTCAGAATTTTTTGATAAGCAGCTAAATACGTTGTAATAGCTCAAATTATTACAAACACTTATGATAAATTGCTTCAAATTTTGGAAAAAAAAAGATGAAACTTATGGAAAACTTATGTGTCTCTAAAGTCCCTACCTCACTCTGCAAGGGTTAAAATAGACCAAAGAATTGTTCTGTGGATCTGACAATTTGTCATCTCGCGAACTCAGCAGGTGCGAATTGAATCAAATTTCTCTTTCACATCTGATATAACGTTCGAAGTACCAGTGTACTCAAGGTTCGTTGTACTTTATATATTATGTATTAATATGAGTCAGGGAATGGAATACAAAATGCGACTTTTTCCGATAATTGTCTAAAGTATCCAAAAATTAAGAATGTATGTAAATTCTAGAATCATGGGGTCCCACAGATGGATTGAAATTGAAGGAAAAGTCAACAAGATACGCACTATCAAGAAATATCAATGACATCAAATATAATTTAGGAAATTAGGATATTCAGCGGATGACATGCAGTAAATATTTGGGAAATATATTAAATAAGTATCTAAGATGAGCAAAACGTAAATTTCTTAGGGCGTAGAGAGCATTGCGTTTTTGTTATTAGGGTACTAAGTAATAAAAGAGAAAAATAAAGATAATTGGATACACACCTGTTTCAAGTGTCAATCTTCGTACTAGAATATGGCTCCATGTTGGGACTCATATAAAGATAAAGAAAAATTCATTTGAACTGCAAATGGGCATAACCCGGTGACAGCTAATTACATAAATAAGACAATACTGCTAACATGCAAATTATATAATAATAATAATAATAATAATAATAATAATAATAATAATAATAATAATAATAATAATGGTACACTTCTAATCAAAGAAACAATAAAGTAAGCTAATAAAACAACGATAATTATAATAGTAAATACTATAATAATTAAAATAACATTAATAATAAAAATAATAATGATGATATAAAAACTGTCTAATTCATAAAACATTTAATTTACCTTAAAAAAACATCTATAATCTAACTCCGCACTGAATTTTTGTTCAACTGTACTTCACTTCACTTTACTTCACTTCACTATGACCCTTTTATTTTTATTTATTTATTTACGTCAAAAACAGTTAAAAACTGTATGTGATGTGCTATGGGGAGAAGTTAATTTAAAGTTACATTTATGTCCAGAAGCAAAACAAGGGGCCATCTCAGCATTTGCTCGAGGGCCAGGAGAATAGGACAAAAACATGATCGAGACAGGGGTCATTGACCCAGATGCTGAAGTAAAATACTTGTTACAGGTTCTTTACAATTATACAAACCAAATGGTATTAAATACATTGTTAAAATTAATATTACTTGCCTTTTGGATGCTCGGTATAGTCTCTAAATGTACAGAAACAATTGTGTAGCAGAAAACATTTTACTTGGGACTTAAACTTTTGTATCGAATTTAGTCTTTAAATATCATCTGGCAATGTGTTGTAAAATAATCTATGTATTATATGTGAATTTTTTGTAGTGAGCTGTTGATACTGGCACCTGATGAATACTTCGTCGAGTGTTGTAGTTATAGACAAGGGGGTATATAAAATAAATACAATAAATTCCCACCCGTATGTAAGATATTTTTGACAAAAACCACTGATTCATATGTGAAGAGACAAGGCAATGGTAAAATGCCTAGATGAATAAAGAGAGGCTTACACGAATCACGAGGGTGGGATTTATTTATTATTCGTACATTCGCTTTTGTCTAAATCTAAAAGTCTGCGAACTATAAGATGTATTTCCCCAGAATATTATGCCATATCTCAGGTGGGAATGAGCATTCGAGAAATATACACTACGAGCTGTGTGTAGGCTGAATAATTTTAAAGAATTCTGAAAGCGTAGCATAAAGAACTTAATTTAGTATTCATTTAAATTCATTTAAATGGACGGAACATTTATGGTTTGACTTAATTGAAAGATCTAAAAATTTTGTTACTTTAACATCAGTCAATGGCACATAGTTCATTTTCAGTGAAGTGCAGAGCTGTTTATTTGAAACGGAAAACTGCATTGAAACAGTTTTATTTTCATTTACTATTAATTTGTTATTACGGAACCAATTTGAAATATCTGCTATTGTACTATTTACGGTTTCTTTATAGCAAAGAACTCGATACGATTTACGATTTCTTTATTGAAAGACCTTTTAATCACTTCCTTCATTATTTCTCTGTTCTACACTGCACGACATCTCACTTCACAATATATTACTTACGCATCGCTCTACAACCTACTATTCTCAGTTAAGTCCCTCATTTATTTAGTAATGCCCTAAATTCATTTCCTACACTATTGAACGCTACGTGGAAATTGGTTAAAAGGTTTTGGCAGGCAATCTATTCTATTCTTTATCGTTCGATTTGTAAAAGAAAATTTCCCCACATCTGTTCTCTGCGGTCTGAAAATTATTTTGTGCCTGTGATCCCCCCTACTGATGTATGTAGGAATACTTAGCCGCCGATTAATTTCTTTTCAAGTTGGATGACCGCTATAAGCTTTATACAATCGGCGATACAAGCTACTATCGCCTATTTTTGAGTGATCCCATTTTGCCATTTTCTTGTCGTTGAACGTAAATTTAGCTGCCCTACGGTTAATTCGTTCTAAATTTGTACAATGCATAATTTTGTGCGCATCCCAACAAATTGTTTCATATTCCATTATCGGACGAACAAGCATAATAATAATAATAATAATAATAATAATAATAATAATAATAATAATAATAATAATAATAAATAAGCAATTTCCTTCGTGTTTGCCGCGCATTGCAAAGTGAAGAGATCTCCAGGCTTTCCATATAACAAAATCTTCGTGACTTTTCCAGCTTAATTTACTATCGAAATGGATTCCCAGGTACTTGCATGAGGAAAGTCTCTGAATAATATCTTTATTTAAACGGTAATTTGTTTCTCTGTAATTATGAACCCTGCCAAAAGTGATGGATTTGCGTTTGGAGCTATTTATGATCATTCCATTATTTCCCGCCCAACAATGTAATGCATGAAGATCCCATCCCAACATTTCTTCGTCTTCTTTTAAATTCATACTACGATAAGTTATGCAATTGCCGGCATATAGCCGAACATTCATTAATTGCGCTAATTATCGTTTCCAGAAAATAAAATATACTCGAAAAATGCGCAGCAACAATTGTTAAGAGAAAAAGATTTGTTTCTAAATTTACACTGTGAGAAAATTTGTAGAAATGCAGTGAGGAATCACGACTTTGTACATAGTAATACCAGGAGATCGTTAATGGGCAGAGTTGCGACGAGATAATCGCTTCCATGCGTAGAATGGAAGCATCGTGATTCGACATTCTGGTAAAGGAAACATAACAGATGTAGGGGCATTTTTATTGGTCAATATTACAAATAACTTTCGAAGAAATTACCTGTAGCTGTAGAGAGCTGTAGGGAGCTGCAGAGATTTATTAATTTATTTAACTTCATGAAACAGTTATAGAATGTGTAACATTCTACACGGGGAAGGAGACTCAATCTGTGCACAACTCGTGCTCTGGGATCTCTGTCCTAACACATTCATAGTAAGATGAATACGGATAGAAATGAGAGATTTTAGCAAGAATTCGTATGAAAATAATAGTTTCGGTGTAATACAAACATCTTCATGAAGGAATCACTATACAATAAAAAATTGCAGATGTGGTGATAATATAACGCTCAACAATATGGCTTCTCAGTTCTAGGAGCAAGCATTTTCAGACCAAATGATACGAAGGGTGGCTACGACAACCTCCCATTAAACATTAGAATTAAGCACTTGGAGTATTAAAGGCACATGGGATAGTACCTATTGTTGACTGTTCATGAGTCGAGAATTTATTTGGATATCTAATAGCAGCCAGATTAGGGAGGACGATGTGAAAGGGGAGTCGGTGGCGTAGACGAGGTTGCTCTTGGGAAGCTCTTTTCGGGGATGGAAATGAAATGCTCCGGAAACTGGGGGTAGATTTTGGAGGATTGTTCCTGAAAGTTAGGTGAAGTATTTTAGAGCGGCGTCTTTGTTAGATTTGTGTTGATTGTGTACTAAAGGGCGTTGACTGCAGTTCTGAAGATCTCATTTGGGAATATTTGAAATTTGTTGATCGGAATCGACTGCTGGAACGGCTTCGTGAAGAGAGACAATGGAGAGCGATTGTTTGAATACCCACTTTTGCCCCAGGCCCAAGAACACGTGCACAGAGAGGGAAACTACATTTCGTTCCAGATAAATCTAATGCTGCTAAACAACACATACTTTCTCGCATTCTTTCACACTCCCACATTCTTGCACATACTTTATACGTCTACGATTTTCGAAAATTCAGCGAGTTCAAGGAAAATAAGTGCTGCCACGACCTTTTAAGCGTCCTCTTCTTTATTCGTGAAGAAAATTCAAAGGAAAACTTGGGAGAGATTTTGAGTAAATGTTTATTTTATAAATTGCATTAATTTTAACGACTCGTTTTTTATATGTACATGGCATTTTTTAAACAGCTACGCTTTTAGAATACATTTTGTTTTAGGCAGAAATCTCCATCTTCAACGTCGTAGTTTTGAAATGTTTGCTTTTGGACTTTCCGAAAGTAAGAGATCGCCACAAATTAGAATAGAACCGTTTTTACCGCCCTTTGATATATAGGAAGAGAAAAGTTAGGATGAAGATATTTTTAAATTCGCCTATATTTTACAGAAAATTAGGAGAAAACTACACACATTTTCGAAAAACTGTACATGACTTTATTTCAGTATTTGATCTGTATTTAACATTGAGAACTGTATTTAAAGAACATATTTCATTAATGAAAAATACTTCAATCTTCAATACTTTATCAGAAAAAAAGTTTAATTGGAAAGTTGTGTACGTAAGCTTCCGCGGCTCGAATTCATGAATTCTCGGCTGTCCGGGAGACGCCGCGTCGTTGGCTGGGGTGCCGACGTTTCGCCCGACATTTCGCAGGCTTCCTCAGGGTAGTGACTACCCTGACGAAACGTCGGCACCCCAGCCAACGACGCGGCGTCTCCCGGACAGCCGAGAATTCCTTAATTGGAAAGTGGTAAACAATTTTTGAAAATATATTGAAAATGTTGAGGCTTCATGTAAAGAACCCCGAAAAATCAAAATATGCATTTTAAACTCCGAAAACTTTGAGTTCTTTTAAATCGGTAAAGGAATATCAATTTTGGATAAAATGGGCGGAACGGTTTTGGAGCAAGTGTGATCACATATAAACGAGCGGACAGACGTTTTGCCGTTAATTACTTTTTCGATATCAAGAATACAAAGAATATGGATGCTGGCAAGACGTCTTGACTGTATAAAGAAATAAGATTGACCCACGTTTTCGTTACCAGGGCCCCGTAATACGTTATTCTATAGAAAATTGAGCGTTTCCCTCGCTCAGAATGCTGTGCTCTATTCCGCCCGATTCACAACGCTACGGACGGCCATACTTGCTTCTCTGACGAAGAAGAGGCGCAGGGGCAATGAATTCAATTACTTGTTACTATTCCTGTAAATCACACATGGACTGCTCTTGGAATAAAAAAATACAAAATGCCGTGAGCCTCATAAACTAGATCATGGTCTCATCATAAGATGGTGAAGTGTAATTGATTACGAGACCACGTCAGATTTAGTGTAATATATGCGGGGAGTTACAGGAAGCAAAAACTAAGGCAAACACAAACATAACTTTTGGGTATCCAAAAAGGAGTTATATTATTTCGTTAGTGAGAATGGGATTAGTAATATTCTGTAGTTCTGTAATATAATGGAATAAAAACTTGATTTTTGGTGGTTTGAATTCTGTTATCTATTTATCTAACTCATCGATCTTATGAATTCTTCCATTTGTATATCTTCATGTTAGTCACATTTAGTTGCTGAACGATGACTTTTTACACTAGCTGTATAATTATGTTCTTGCGTTAGTGTTTAGGAGTTGGCCTCTAAAAATAGCTCCTGAAATTAATGTATTTCAGCAATCCGGTATTAAATTTTGCATTCTTCGTTGTAATTTAGTAGCAGCTGGAATACGAAAAATACCTATTTTACGATCGGCCATGACAATACAAGAGAAAATTGTCAATTACGTATATCCTCGTCAGCTAGGTGATGCGGCTTATACAATTGCTTCTTTTAGTTTTTTGTTGGTTACCGTTCAGAAGGTCACGAGTTTTGCGCACGCGTCTGTAGGTTGACGGAACCAGTTCGTAGACGCTGCTTCTACATGATACGTTAATGCACAACTGTAAAATGACTGATTCATTCCAGCAAAATTTCAAGAGAGAACATTAAAGTATCTCGTTTTCTCCTTCTCCCTAAATAGTGTATTGGTTTGTACGGTACCGAGGAAGTCTTGAAATCCAGGACACGTTTATATCTACAACTAACTCAAGTAACGCGGCGACCCAATGCATTGATCCAAACTCAAAGTTTGGAAAGGGATGTGAAGGGAATGAGAATTGCAGACCATCGTTAGCTGATATACTAGCTTTCTTAATCTTGGAAGTTGATTTTTGTCTTGGCCATTCTTCTATATTGATTCTAGAACAGAATAGATTCGAATATTTATTTTGCTACTTAGGAATACATGGAATATTTCCGGTGGCAGCGTTCTCTATGTAGTTATTCCAAATACACAACACAAACAATCAAAGGAACATTGCAATGTTTACATATTATCTAATACACTTGTAGAAGCTCAGTATATTAAACCTATCATGCAGAAGCTCTCAAAATTAACAATAATAATTTAAAAAATAATGTTAACATT
>BOPP01000173.1:2655970-2671068 GCA_017312745.1 Gryllus bimaculatus
TATATGTGTGTGTGTGTGTGTGTGTGTGTGTGTGTGTGTACGTACTTGTGCATGGAGCATGCGTGTTTGGGTGTGTGCACAGAGAGTCTGAGTTTGACATGTGTACGCGTGAAATGGAGGCTTTCTTGCTATACTGGGGTATACACGGTTCTATGTAATACATTTTATTTACTATTACTTCATTGTTCGTTTTCATTGTATTTATTATGAAATATTTCATGTCACTTCATTTTCATTTGTGTAGTGTAATTAATTGTCTACCACCTGGCAAAGACGCCAATTGTGGCCAAAATGAATATTTTATTATTATTATAATGGGGAAACCCCCGATGGGAGGTCAGCACCGGATCTTGGCACACAGAGGGCAGAGAGAACATAGCCACCTCTCGAGCAAAAACATACCGTGCACTTACGGGACTAATGACCCTGGCAACTGACGCCCAGAATTACTAACCAATTTTCGATTAGAATCATAGCGGTAGCGGATTTTCCTCACTACCTGGATTGCTAGGTCGAGTTAAGCATGTCGACAGGAAAATTCGAACGGCCGCCTTCAGGTTCTTCATGTTCTTAGTTTCTCCCATCAATACCAGGTGAATGCCGAGGGATAGCCTTAAGCGGAATTCGCCCCGTACGCGATCTTTCCTTTCTCATTTCTAGTTCTCCCGTCTCACCTTACACACGCATAAACGTACATGCCCTACACTTTCATACATGTCCAGTCGATAGCTTACAACTTGTCCTGGAAGGGGAGCTGCCCTGCTACGGGGAGAAACCTTGAAGGAGAACCTCGCGAGCCAGATGCCTCTAAGTCGGTGAAAGATCACTTCCGTGCACCGGAGTACAAATGGGCCAACAAATGCTCAAAATGCACTCAATAAACCAATACAATAAAATGTTACGTGTGCCAATGTTACGTGATTCTCTTTATCATTATTAAAATAAATAATATTCTTCTCTTATTGCAGCATAGTCCCTTATTGTATGCATACAATTACGCAGGTCAAAAGACTTTACTTTTAACTTAAAAATACATACTGATTTTAATTACTTTCGTAGGTTTCTTCCTGCCCAATTTCTTGGTCTCCAACTTCAAGACGATTTATATGAAAGGTTGGATTTCATTCGAAGATAGGCTTTGAGTAGATTTATGGAAAGCAGGCAATTAATTTATTTAGTAAAGAACAGTAAAATCTCTATGTGGCGTATGGGGGTGATGTACCATCTGCGCACGTTTACTTGAGCTCCGTAACCTCTTGCCACATTTTACGACTCGTATATAACGGATAATTGAATGTTCGAGTCCTCAACCCAAGGTCACGTAGCGCGGTGCTCGGGGCGTCACAATGAAACACTAGCCGCAAAAAATACAAATTACTAAAAGTATCCATATCTAATTTAACAAACGCTGCTCATGACGGACTCAAAAAATATGTATACTTCCATTTGCAAAAACCAAAGGTACCTCAATATCTCGTAAAATTCAAGTGATACTGGAAACGTAAAACATATTAATTAGTCCCATTCCTTCATGCACTTCGTGAAAACTGTACTGCAAGATCGTTCTCTCTTCTCCCCCTCCACACATATAAACATACAGGCACTACTTTCCCATTCATGTCAGGAGACCAGTCGACAGCTTAGAACTTGTCCTGGAGAGGCAGCTGCCCTTCTTGGAGGAGATACTTAATTTGTTATTACGGAACAAATTTGAAACTTCTGATATTGTACTATTTACTATTCCATTTTTGCAAAGAACATTCGTGACATCAGCGAACAGAACTGATCTTCCATTGTTAATGGACAGGGTAATATTTTTTACGTATAACAGAAAAAGGATAGGATCTAAGATCGAACCTTGCAGGACCCAATGCTGAATTGGCACAGAGTTGGACAGATAAGTAAATAATTTCCTTTCGTGCCAGTACGGTATTTCTACTCTTTGAGATCGATGTCTGCTTCATTTAGGCCCATTGATGAAGAAACATTTAAGAAAAGAAAACAATGACAGTTTTCGTAGATTTTAATTTTCCAAAACTGTGTTGTTTAAATCTCAAGTTGTTTTTGTTGACACGGCAAGAGGAGAAGCCCTCTGTATTCCACGCACTACATCACGTTTGACGTCCATTCTTGTTCTCTACTTCCCTGTCGAAGGCTACAGTGTAATTACAAAAAAGGTTCATAATTCAGTTAATCGTTACATTCATTATGTGCCACAATGCTAGTAAGACAATATTGAAATAGACACGTCACTGACCGGGACGGCCTACTTTTTCTTCCAATTCATCCTCGCCGGGGGAAGCTTGGCGATAGGGCGTGTCTAACGCCCGGAGACGTGATCTGAGGCGCGTATGGGTTCCGCGCTCGGTTTAGTGCCCTACGCTCCCCCCCTCCCCCTCCGTACGCGCCACCAGCGCTCCGTCGCCAATGTGTGTCAGCGAGTCTTCGCAATCGCTCGGAGCAGCCTGTGGCTACGTTGCCGGGAATGGGCCTCTTGGGGCCAGCCCGCTCCGTTCTGGAGTGGGCGAATGTGTGGGGGAGAGGGCAAAAGTATCAAAACCAAACTCTTTGCAAGGTCCTCCCACTATTCTTGCCGTCCTTAGGCTTCGCAGGTAGTTACCTACCATACCTGGATATCTGATGCCGAAAACGTTTTCTTCTCGTACCGTCTGCCTATGGGTCGCTCTGTTCCTTTCCGTCCGTACCGATTTTCACCAAAGTGGATATTCCCCGATTAATCTGGCTGATGTCGGGGATCATAAAATTTTGTTACATAATCTATGTCCAAAACACTACACCATGTTTAAAAATCCAATCGCTAAAAATAATTTACGTTTATTTAATTTTTAATTTGACGCGTCTATTCCGTTTTGGAACTATGATGGCATTTTTAATACCGAGTTTTCACCGAACAATTCGTTAAAAGTTTTTGACGCCGAATGGAAACAGCATTTCCAAATGAATATGTACTATTCGGATAGAAATCTTGCAAACCACACCATTACATATGGACAGCCAACTAGGTGAATTTTGAATGATTGTTACTTTTTGCGTATTTTCGGTTATATATTGACAATTTTAATCGCGTGCGTAAGGAACTGAAATATTTAAAAAATGATTCTTTCACCCAAACATACTTGGTGCTGAAGTTAAATTCACCGCCTCGGCAAACAACTCGGTTTCCTTAATCTTTTCGTAAAAAAAGACCTCAATACACTTCACGGCAGACTGCATTTTTATTTAAACCCTTGAGTATTAAAATAAATTAGACTTGTAGAACCTCTAACCGGGAACCGACCTCTAACCGACGCAGTTTGGCACCGGATCGCGCCAGTTAGAGGGAAAAGATCAAAACCAACTTCCGCAATCATACATGCACTACACTTACGCGACTAATTACATTTTTAATCGGAATGAGTAATAAACCGTATATTGTCTTTTGTTTGTTGAGAAGATTTTCAAGTGCTGTCTGAAGTGTTACGACAGCAGTTGCAATATTAGAATATTACATAGCTCTTACCAAAGGAGGAAGCATAACTGTGCTCTAAAACCTCGAAATCTTTTGGGATAAAGTAAACTCGAAGGGTCATAGTAACAGACTTTTACCGCATACTATTTCTTGGAACGTGTTAATATTATGGACAAGATGAAGTTGATGAGTCCAGTTGTAATGTGGCGAACTGCACAGCCAGTAATATTTCTCAAATTTTCTTTTAGAATGGTCCTGATGCGTGTCGTCTTGGAACAGCTCATAGCTAAGTACAGGCCACATTGCTTGTTGATATATTTGAAGTATGTTAAAGAATATTGGCAACTAAGATTAATATCACAGCAGACACTAAGTCTAGCATTAAACTCTTTTTTTATCTACATGAGTTCTTCCAAATGGGACAAAGCTGTACGTGTATACGGAATACGTATGTATGTTGTGTAAATAAAGGGCAATCTTTACTCCAATCATCGAAAAGGATGTAAATAATGTATTGTAAATGCCAATTTTCTCAATATAACTGCGTAAAATAATGTATCAATCAATATGATAAAAGACCTGCACCTAGCGAGAATGACATATACAAATATTACACGAGATCTCATATTATGTTTCTTGCAGGTGGTAGAATGTCTCAGATGTGCGTCTGGAAAAATTACGCATGTCTGCCCACACGTATTTCTCATTATAGTGCATTAAATGGTAATTTTCTGTGCTCAGAACGACGTTTAATTTGTTACTTATACATAAAATTCATATTTTCAATCAACAACTCAATTTCATTATTTTAATAAAGGGGAAATGCTGGAGCAGTATACTAACAAACGGGCCACGGACCGGGAGCGATTTTTCCTTTCCATTCCTTTACCCATCCTATCTGTTTCTTCCACAAACGTACACTTAAATGCTCTACGCTAGCACATATGCCGGGAGATCCGCGAGAGCTGAGAGCTTGTTCCGGTGGGGGGCAGTGCCCTGCTGGTGGAAGATACCTGGCTTGGGAAAACCCCGCTAGCCGACGGTAGTTCGGTGCAGGATCTTACCATCCGACGGGGGAATATCACAGCCAACTCCCGACAAAAGAAACGTGCACTACGCTTGCGGGACTAATGAACTTAACAGTTGATGCGCCCGAAACCACTAATCAAGCAATCAATTAATCATAGAGGAAGAATCTCAATTTTCAATTACGCAGTTGTAGGACGTCAAAAAATTGAACTTTTGCTATTTCCGAAATTGTTTTAAATTTGCAGGACGCCAGACCAATCGGTGTTAACAAAAAAGCAACTTTCATAACAATTTTTGGGAGTGAAGTGGGACAGTGAAGTAGTTGCGGGGGCGGGCGAGCCCGGCGACGCTGACGACGCCACGCGTGAGCGCTCGCGATGGGGGGGGGTGATGCTGGGGCGCGGGTGATATCGAGGCCGCGCGCCCCGCCAAGCCCGTCCGAGGGGCCCCGCCCACGCCGCGCTTTACGAGCTGGTGCCTGCGACGGAGCAGTCCAAACTGGGGAAGCGTCCGGCCCACTCGCCCACGACGTCGCTTTTGGCCTCACCAAAATACTCCTCGAACTGCTGGCGATCGAAAACGATCACTTGCGTCGTTTGTGCCCAGGTGGGTGTGTGTACTAAGAATACGTACGAGTACAAAGTTCCAGAACAACAATTTTACGGTCGACGAAATGAAAATGAGTGAACCGTACAGCAAATTCAGTTTCCGTTAGAGCAGAGTTATAGCGGAGTAGTCTTGTACAAGAAATGAAAGTCAAAGAAAATTATCAATCTACAAAACCTTGTCAAAGCGAATGCGATGAGAAGAGTGTGCTGGCGGCTCCTTGTCGGGAAGGGTCCTTGTCAAGGGCCCAAAGGGCTGGGCTGCGAGGGCTGCTGCGGCTGGGCGGCCGTCCTTCCATCTCGCAGACGCGCGTGGCCGAGAGGCGGTAGCTCCCGCTCCTGCACGGCACTGTTGCAGGCTGCTCGTCGAGTTGCCTGTGGAGGCAGCTGTACTGGACAGCCGCCGTTCTGGAAATCAAACAAGTCTTGAAATCAACTCTCGGCGTATGGTTTGCGACCTGTTTTCTCGTTTGGTTTGGGGGTTGCAATAATGGTAACATTGTTCTTGGTTGTCGGTCATCCAACGACTGTGCCTGACCTATTCCATTCTTGCCCGGCCTGGATTCCGGTCAGAGGCACTGAAGTGAAATCAGTTGATGTCCTGAGCCACCTCTCCCTCAGTCAGTCTACTTCTAGTGTGTCAAGCGCGACAATACGTAGAGTGCTTCTGAAAACTATATCATAATTGTAATCAGACAAAAATTATGACCGATAATTTCCTTACCGTGTTGCACAGTACCCGTCTTGCTAGATGAAATAATGCCAACGACTCTTAAACTGTAATTATGATAAATTTGTTATCAAATATAGTATCATTAAAATTTCATTACTCACATATAAGTAGGACTTCCATCTCAATTTGCGAGTACCGCTGCTGATGGAGAAACAATGTTGTGGAGGCAAACGCTATCGGTACGTACACTCCTTGCTCGTTCTTCTGTGAAACGTCTGCCCCTACTCCACACTCCAACGGATCTGTTGCTAGCGTCACAATTTTAGCTTGGTTGAAAGTTTCAGCTTCGGTGCTTCCGTGTCTTGCTTCCTGCTTGATTGTCATGAATGCTTGCTGCTTGCACGCCTTAGGTAGATGAAATGGACAACTTTCTCCCTGACTGCATTGAGAGGCGTTGAAATTGTTACAAACTACTTAATAAATTTTGACTAGTAGTTGGCCTTACCCAGTTACGCTTGCAGTTGTTTGTTGATGACTGGTGCTGATAACTTGAGGATCGCATGTGCATTTTCTAATGTGGCCCTTACTCCATTGTCATTCACGTGTTCTAGGTACTTTATTGTTTTCTTGAAAATTGCGCACTTTGCTTTCAGACCATCTTGCTGCAATTTAAATAACATGAGTTAAAAGTTCTTTAAATTCTCTTTGTTGGAAGGGGCTGTTAACACGATATCATCCCTGTGGTTGATGCAACCTGCCACTTGCGCTATAACTGTAACGACGGAATATAGCAGCGGCTGATGCCATTAATACAAAGGCCCTGGTATGAAATCGACTTCTCCCGCCCGCGGCCCCCAGTTCCAGCGAAAGCGGCTTGGGGCACCGAGCTTCCCGGACCTCCGCGGGTATTGCTCGATTCCAATTGGAAAGTGACAAGGGATTTGTCACCGGCCATTCTGAGCGCTGCTCAAACGCGATTCCGGCACCAGCTTCGAAAACTGGGAACCGTGAGGTGCTACCATTCTTAATTCAGGAAACCCTCCACGGTGATTGATTGGTGATTCCAAGCGCGTGGACGGAGAAGGCTGTTGGTCCCGTACGCGTAGTGTATGATTGCGTCGAGGGAGGTGGTGGTGACCGTCTCCCGTTGGCTTGCGAGATCTGGCGCCGACTTACATCGGCTTGCGGGGATTTCCACGGACCAGGCATGTTCCACCAGCCGGGCGCCGCCCAAGGCGGGGCACGCTCCGCTCTCCCGACAAGTGCGGTAATGTAGTGTATGTGAGTGTAAGGAAGGGGGAGGAAAGGATAAAGAATAAAATTGCGAGTGGTACGTGGCCCGTTTTCTGGTGTACTGCTTCTGCATTCGTCTGTCGTGATCGGAGAAACCACGGAAAACAACCGATCAGAGCAGACGACCGCTAGAATTCTCCTGCAGACAGAGTTGCAATTGCACATACCTCTTTTCTTTCTTTCATTTCTTAAAATGTTAGATCTATTTTTACATTTTAGAATTATTAGTTATCTATTTATACTTTTTTTTGTTTTTGAGTCATGTTTTAAAGAAAAATGAAGCAAAATCATTCAATAACACCATAATTGAAAATAAACAATTCCAAGATTCCAGGGTTGAAAATAAACAAAATACAAAAGTTTACCTTATGTTTTCTTATTCAAAGTTAATTTAAAAGTTTTTGTCACTTTTAAAATTAACCTGCATGGACAAAGGCATTTGGAAATGGACCACATGTTGGTGTACAATATTGTGCGAAAAAGAAATTCAAACTGATTACACGATAGCGGCAAACAAACCGGATATTGCAATATGGGATGTAGAAAAAAAAACATGTCTACTTGCTGTGCCATGCGATCAAAACCATCTACTGCGATCAAAACCTCCAAACAAGGAGGCTGAGAAACGACTTAAATACAACACTTTGGAAATCAAGATCAGCCGTAATCGGAAATCGATGTGGGCCGTAAATGCACAGGTGTCGGAGCTGGGAGATTTGTTCCGCAATATTTGTGTAAGAACGTGGCTACATTCCCAGGTTATTCAAAAGACTGGGAAGTGTAAGACACTGCTTTGTTCGGAACAGCCCACATTTTGCGCCAAGTATTGTAGAGACACCGATAATCCCAAGATTTGCTCCTTAGGAAGCCGTTTGCAACACGGAGTAGACTTTATTATTAACATTTTTAGTGGTGAATTACAGAAATAATTAATAATAATAGTAATAATACTAACATTAAAAATAATATTAAGAACACAACAATATTTTTGAAATAGAATATCTAATTATTAATTAGAGAGAAGAACAAATCCAAGCAGGGCCCGGCTCACGGGCGAGGGGGAGGGGGAGGGCAGTGCCTGCATCCGCCGAGCTCCAAGAAGTCTCCTTGTTATTGGGGTGATGTCCTCCGCGGTTCAGGCGATGACGTGACTGCAATACCACGTATAAAATGGGCCACGATTGCCCGGCGGGCGCGCGCGTTCTTCCCGCGGTCCGCTGGGGAGCCGTGCCCTCCGACCAACGCCCGCACCCGCGCGGGCCAAGGCGGTCGCGCAGCTATCGGAGGAAAAGACAGCCAACGGATGGACAGGACAATGCGCAGCAAATACAGTACAGGGAAAGGAAAAGTCAGTATTGATCAAATGTCCAAACACTTTGTAAAAGAATAATAAAATTCAAACAAATAATAGAAGCTAACAGGGAGAGAGGAATGAAAGGGGATAAATAATCGAATCAAACAGGCGGAAAGACGAGTTTTCGACCTACTAAACCTTAATTGCAACACGCATTTCATGAGACTGCGTTATAATTAATTGTAGTGCATTCTGTTCTGGTTTTAGAATGATTTCATCATAGCTAACCAAGTTTAATATATTATATACACCAGGAATAGTAGTCAAAATACGGAGCGAATATTAGTATACTGATTCTTGCCAAAATCGCTCGTTGTTAGCAGTGAACATTATTCAAAATAGTATATGAATGGGGTGGTTCTCTCCTTTCTAGAGTACGTTACACAGTCTTTATCTGTTTTCGACAATAAATAAATAAATAAATAAATAAATAAATAATAAAAACGTACTTTTTTTGCGCAATGCAATTCGAACTCAGGGTTCATTAGCAAGCTATCCATGTTACGTCCAACTCTCCCCTCATAGCTAAACGCAGCCTTTCCAACGGTTTAAAAATGCTAAAAATATGCACATGCAATTTATACAACATTAAGATATTTACATTCATTCAACATATATTTTAGATAAACGTTTCATTAGAGAAAGAAGGTGTCATCAATATCGTATATTTGCAATTTTCATATTTTATTTCCAATTTTCGAAACGTCATTGAGAAACAAAAATTGTGACCTGCTGCATCTTTAAATGATTTTTGCTCGGGCCGAGAAAAAAGAACATGACAGACAAAAATTACCAGCATTTTTCAGAATTAAAAAAAATTGAATCAAATTAAAGCAAGGGGAGATGTGGTATTCAAAATACTCCGAATTTGCGTTACGTAATTTACAGACGGCCTCTAATTGGTACAACTAAGTTTGAAATTTGTAAAATAAATAACGATCAACAGGAAATCCTAAAGGTCACATTAGTTATAAATATTTGTGTTGAGGTTTATGCTTGTGCCAGTTACTGTGAATGGCGGCACGTTTACCGCATTCCTTACCTCCGCTCCGAAAGAAAAGAATTCTGAGCGAAATCCGAATGAAACGAGAGCAAACCGCGCACTTCGACCGAGGGGCAGTGGCGCCCGGTGGCAGTTGCTTGGGCGCGAGGGGCGCCACACGACCAGGCGCCCGGCGACCGAATTCGGCCAGGAGAGCGCGCTGCATCGCACTTAGCGCGGGGGATCGCCAACACACTTTGTTTTAATGAACTGTGCTTTCTTACCATTTCCATTGATTTGTTTACGCCACCCCCATCCACCCCGCTTCTAGGAAGTACGGAAATACGAACGCTCAGCAAGCATTGTCGCATCGTTAGCATATGTGTGCATTGTATGGTTTTGGAAATGAGCACCGTCTTTTATTTTATGGCAGTATTCGTGAAGACTTTTATTATTTTATTTATTGCAGTTATTGCATGTTATTGCAAATATAATAAAATTCCTTAGCGAAAAAATACTAGTTTCAGACGGGAGAAAAACATCAGTAAACACACAATAAAAACTTTTTTCAAATGGGTTTAGGGTTGCCACCAACTTCATAAACACACCATTTTGGGCCTTTTTTGCTACTTTTTAGAAAATAAGTAATAAATATTATTTAATGGTAGTTTTATCAACGGATTTTTCACTGAGGTGGTCCCCACGTCATCCCGCAACAATTTTATGATCATTACCTTTTTCACTAACATAGTGTAGTCAATTATACGTTAAAACCATAGAATAGAATCACAGCACTTAGATAAAATTATAGCTTGAAATGTCTACTTTAAGACCTTTGCCTCGAACAATTTCGCTGCGATCCGCTAATATTGCTCTTCGCGCCGTCACTGTTAACGACCTACCTGAAGCCGCACTGCTGTGTATAGCCGCATTGAACGTATTAAGAAGACATCAAAAGTGCTAGGAAGTTACTAGACTTTAACGAACACTATACGGCATATCAAAGCTCCATGAGTAATTTATAGCTCTTAAAAATTTGGTCCATAAACTTTGACAGAACTCAACACACATTCCGTTTTGGTACATCGCGTGTAAGGTCCAAGATTTCAGTCGGTTTCTGTGTATAGGTGTTGTGGTGTGATATCTTTGGCATTTTTCATAAAATAATTAAAGACAGACATTAAAATAATTAAAGATTGTTGGCAATGACGTCGGTTTCTGTGTACCAAATATTCGCACATTGTGACGGTTAATGGTATCACTAATGAGGAACGTGTCCTCATCACTAAACACAATCTTTTCAAAAAAATATGTGGTATCACAAGCAACATTTAGCCTGTTCCACACGGCTATATATCTCTATTGCTGCTGCTGAGTCTCTGTTCTCGCAAAACGAGTAACAGAAGAAGCATCTGGAAGCGTACGACTATAATTTGTGAATGCGGCGAGAGTTTTGAAAAGTATCCTAATAGCCAATGGTTTCGAAATTACTTTTAAGTTTCGAAATTACTTAGAGACTTTTTATGTTTATCTTCAATATATAATCTGTTGTAAAGCCTGTTTTACACAGTTATTTTTCATTCTTTTTTCATCATTTTTCTGTACAGAAAGTGCATAGAAAAAGGACGTTCGTATGTTTCGGTGCCGAAACTGGTTGAACCTGATTCCGATGTTTTACACGGTCATTTCTGCCCTGTACGTAATCGTGATGAAAATACTTCCTCCAGACGCCGCAAAAAGCGCTGGAAGTCAAACAGTTGAACATCACATGTGCGTAAACAACTGCAATTCGCCGGAAGAATGATAAGAGGGTTACGCGCACAATTATATGGTTACGTATTTGCAGTGTAGTCGGTAGATAGTCGTATGAGGTATTGTGGTTTTTGAGTTTGAAATGGAAAGAAAAGCAATGATCGCTACGGTGGCAACTCACATTCTTATGGCTTCAGCTATCGTAAAGGCAGAATGTAAAAGAAAGAAACGCTGTACTTGGGTGAAATCCTGGGTGCAGAAAAGAGAGACTGGTGTGAATGCTACACATAGTAGACAACGAATTGCGCTTCGAAGACCCACACTGTTATCGTCAGTTCATGAAAACGACTGAAGAAAATTTTGACGAGCTCCTGGGATTGGTAATGCCAGATATTAAGAAGGAGCACACCTGAATGCAAGCTGCAGTTTCCCCACGAGAAAGGTATGGTACTCTACAAAAGTATACTAATTGTATGCATACATGCTCATGCATAAATCGTCTAGTTTTTCTATTATTATTATTATTATTATTATTATTATTATTATTATTATTATTATTATTACTATTATTATTATTAGTCTGTAAAATAGCCATTCACAACCTAAGTATTTAAAATACACAGGCGGATTATTGCAATCTGTTGATGGGTTGTTTTTGCTAAATATTGAAGCACCAGGGAACCAGTCAGGTCTCTCATGTTTTCCACCAGGATTCATGAAAGTACAATCAGTAAAATTGTACCGGAAATATGTAGAGCCATCTACGTACATTTGCGACCTTTGTATCTGAAAGTAAGTTAATAAAGCACAAGCATCATGCACATTGTTAATTGTAGTGTCCACAGACTCAAGCGGAGTGGCTGAAAATTTCACAAACGTTTGAAGAGCTCTGGGACTATACGATGTGCATTGGTGCTATTCATGGCAGGCACATCGTCTTTATAGCACCAAGATCAGCGGGATCATACTATTCAACTACAAGGGAGCGCATTCCATTGCTCACCTGGCAGTTGTGGATGCAGAATATAGATTTTTGTACGTGGATGTAGGAGTGAACGGCCGAGTGAATGAGGGAGGAGTCTGGAGGAGCACTTCGTTTTACAAAAATATGGAGAAATTACAAATCCCTCCAATTGGTACATTGTGTACCGGTGTTAATGTGCCATACCATTTTGTCGCTGATGATGCGTTTGCACTGTCTCAGCGTTTAATGAAACCATTTCTTGCAAGAAACATGGCAGCGGACAAAATTAATTTTAACTACCGTTTATGAGAGCCAGGAGAGTGGCAGAGGATGCCTTTGGGATACTGGCCGACAGATTCCGAGTGCTGTTATCACCTATATATTTGGATGCCCAGAATATTCATGATTTGGTACTGGCAACAGTCGCCCTTCATAATTTTTTGGCATGCAAAAACAAATTGATCTACAGTGATAGGTCAGGTGCAAATGAGAATTATTTGGAGTACATAAGTACTTAAGAAGGTATTACTTGAAAATAATGGGGTTTCTTTCTGTTGCAGGGGATCAGTTGCTATCAGTTTAGATTAGATTTAGATTTATTCAGTCAGAATAACAGTAAAAACCGTATGTGACGTTGTGGGAGAAAGATTATCTGCGCACGTTTTCTTGAGTTCCAGAATCCTTTCCCGTCATTTTAACTGTAAATAGTTGAAAGGTGAATAAAATTTTAACATTAAAAATAAATAAATACATTTTGAAAATCGTCAGATTAGCAATATTTGAAAAATAGTCATTTCCGTTTCTGAGTTATAGAAAACATATTTGCATCGGCACACGAATTGCAAGTATGATTTTTCTGCATTGCTAAGAAAATAGCAACTCGCCATTACCTCTACTCTTACCATCACAAACAAAAGGAGAGTTCAACAAAACGTGCGCATAGTGAAACTACATTTACTTCCACAAGCAAAACAAGGGGCCATCTCAGCATTTGCTCAATGGATTAGGGAAACTGGACAAAAACCTGATCGAGATGAGGGTCATTGACCCGGAAGCTGAAGTACATTATTTGTACATTATTTGAATCTGTAGCAGCTGCTCCTGGTCAGAGAAGTACAGTGGAGGATGAGGGATGAATTAAACCAATATTTTATACAAAATTTAAAAAAGTTAAAAAAACATTTTTTGGTTACTTTGTTTTTATTATATTTTAAAAAAGTATTTCGTATTGAGCTTCAACACGCTCGTCTGTGAGCTCACATTACCTGCTTCCAAATATAATTGTAGTTGTCATTGACAAGTAGATTCTGGTCAGAGAAGTAGGATGTAGAGAATGAGGGATGCATTAGCCCAATATTTCAGACAAATTAAAAGTTCTTCACATACTTTATTGTTTACTTTCTATTTGTCACTATATCATGAAGAATATTTCCTATTCCTTGTTGAGCTTGAACAAGCTCCTCCATCGTTAGCTCACGAACCATGGTTGCAAGACATCTACAATTCGCCATAGCATTATCGTCTGCGATCGATTCCAATCTCTGCAATGTAGATGTTGCGATCTGCAAAGCGATTATCACAGCATCATAATCTCTTCTTTTCGTGTTCTTCTTCCGCAACACAGAAGAATTGCGGTGTCTCAACAACACTTTTGCTGCCCCCGACTGCGATGCAACAACACTGTCACCGACTCCATATTCATAGTGGCAAGTGAGACAAAATTCGACCACTAGAGTATCGGTTATAACATTGTCTTCTGATTCCAATGTAGACTTTGCGTCTCTCAACTTAATTACTGGGTCCAGAAATCATAAGTTTTATAATAATACAGTGAGGGTTGGTACACCTCACATGTACCAACATCTGACCTCCTGCTGTCCTCCACTTCCTTTTTTCGTTTGTGTATGTGAACCGTATTGTGTTCCACTTTTTGCACACATCGTCAGCCGTGGTGCCAGGTCTGAAATACTAGACAATTACTTATTTACCTGGTCTGCAATACAAGATAATTGTATACTCTATTTGTCAGAGGTATTATATGTACTCACGGCATTGTGGATATATTATCTTCAACACAATTCAATAGCTTCATCCTCTCTACTTTATTTTTGTAGTTTACTACTGTGGAATCGCAGAGAATTCGGTTGCCCCCCCCCCACACACACACACTAATTCTCTTAATCGCATCACAGTGTCCGGATGCCACGGCATTCTGTAGGCGAATACATAATATATAATAATTAAAAGATATAACATAAATTGGTATATTATGTTAATTTGATATAAATATTACACCTGTGTTCAAAAATCTCAGAAACGTTTATAGCAAAACCTGAAAAACAACTGAAACACGCCTGAAAAGAAAAAAAAAGGTTATAGACATATTTGAAAGAGGTACACTCGTATTTTATGTAAATTTTTCTACAGTAACCTCACGTACCTTCGAACTTGATCGTAATTAAAGAGGAAATAAAACCCGCTGGATTCACTGTACCACAAATTCGCACAAATGACAACGCTGTACACTCAATCTCACGAACCCACAACCAAAACGTTAACAACTCTCCTGGTCACGGAATCGAAGAAAGTTCCGTAGAGTGACACCAGAAGCACGATAATCAAACTGAATGAAATCTGTTCAGAAAAAGGAAGCACGCTTCATTTTTCCGTAAAAATTGCATCCAGTCTGGTCCATAATTTGTCTGTAGAAGATTAATTAGCAGGTAAGACTTACCTTGTTTGTTGTTGGAACACGTAGATTAATCTACCTCCTACACACCCTGAAGAAGGGGACGGCGATTCGGCTGTGGCCAAGGGAAGGCAGCTATTAGTCCGCGACGACGGGAAGATGCGGAGAAGGCCTGCGAGCGCAGAACGAAAGCGCCATTAGGAGAGAAGGCCCACTGAGAAGGTGGCAGAGGGCAGCGTCTCCAAATGGCTTGCGATTTCGTTTCGGAGGGCGGGGCGGGGCGGGCGG
>BOPP01000173.1:2671088-2681683 GCA_017312745.1 Gryllus bimaculatus
AGGAGGCGCCTCGGGCCTTGTACGGCGCAGCGGCGCGGCCGCCGGCGCAGAACAGCGGGTGACGTAGACGCCCACTCGCTCAGGTGCTCGCGCCACCTGACTCAGCCGACGAGAATATCGGCGCGGATCAGCCGGCCCCCGCGGGGGTGGCGTTAACATCTCCGAGCCCCAGGCCCGCACGGCGCAACAGCCTCCGAGGTGCGCCTCGACCAAATCGACAAACACTGGCGATTCATAGTCCACCCATTCGTCATTTCCACCACGCAAAACTATCTTTGAACATTGCCGATCAACCAACCTGTCAATAGAAACGGGGTGGAAAACTGCAAGCCAATCACTAAATTACACTATTTTACATTGTATTGTTCATTGCAATATTTGCTAGGTACACGTTTATTTATGTATTTGGCTTCGTTCTGTTGTGTAGGAATAATGGATTAGATTAATTAGTAGTTAATTACTTTAGCAGTCGATATGACTGTAATAAATTTTATAATGCCCTATACATTTCGTTATACATTTCTTGGTACTTTTTCATTACTTCTCAGAAACAAAGAGAGAAAATGAAATGCGTCTACACCTCCATGCGACAAAATGCACTTGAAATGAAGCTACGGCTCGCTGAGACAATCGAAACACAGCTACACAACTAATTTTCAATGCGGAGAAATGGAGAGAAAACTATGAAGCCTCTGGCCATGTGAAAGTTGTCTATTCATGTGGTTTAGAACCTGGGGACGAAAACTTGACGAAAAAACCGTCTCTCTGCGTCTGCCTGCCTGAACCTGCCTGCCTGCTAGTCCATGCTACGCCCTAAACCATATCCACGATTTTCTCAAAAATTGATATATCCTGTTCAATCTGAACGAACTCCAAGCCCTGCGAGTTCGAAACGGATATTTAAATTTTGAGGGTAGATTACATGAAGCCTCAAAATTTTAGCAAAAATGGCTTCATATTTTTTAATTAAATTGTGATCTCGGATAGCGTAAAGAATACTTTAAAATATCGTAGATGTCATTTTCGTTTAGATCATTAATTTTTTGAAAATTGCAAAACTTTTTACGGTTTCTTCCTACAACTACAATATTGAAGATAGATATTTCTCAGAAATTAATGAAATCTGATGTATAATGACAGATCTTGAGATATGATCATGTGCAATTTTTCGAAAATATGAGTAATTTTCCTGTTTTGGGTGAAATATATGCAATTTGTAAACAATTACTTCCTTAAACACAGATCCAAAGTTTTTCTTTAAATTTCTCCCTCGTATGTATCAAAGGACGGTAAATGAAGAAGTGCTTGTTTGATTTTCGGTGAACACTATATTTTTGAAAATCTGAAAAAAATAATCAATACGAAAATACAATATTAAAAATAAAATATTTTGTTTTTAGACCCTTTACAGTTTTTGAACCGAGTAGTTTTCGTATAATTTCTTCTCAAAATTAATTCAATAAAAAACATTATCTTAAAAACTCTATAGTGCAAAAAAACGTTTAGAAATTGGGCAGGTATAATTTTCGCAGAACTTAATTTTTTTAAATGCAAAAAGGTAGAAACGAAGCAAAAACTATGTGTTGTTGTAGAACTACTCATTATTTAAAACAATGAGAAGTCATATAAGCCAGAAATAATTATCAAGCCAATAGTTTTCTAAATTAACGTTACGGATATTTATTTGTATCATTTCAGGGCATTCTGAATGTCTATAAAAATTGATTATAATTATATAGTTTAGAAATGAACAAGTTAATATTCACAAAAGTGCTTCTTTTCTAAAATATTAAATAGTTTTTTTAGGGAGAGGTTAAGAATCCTTATTTCTGTAATATTTCAAAGAAGAATTGTATTATTTTATTTTATTTATTAAACCGTAATTATATTCGTTTTATTCCATTTATTTCACTTTAATCTACTTTCTGTTATTGAAGTTAGTATTCTGTAATTGCTCAAATTGGAATTTTAGAATTCTCCGCTCTTTAAAAAATAGTTTTTCAAAAATAATTTCCTTAATATTTCAATAAAGAAAAGTTTTTTTGAATGATAACAAATGTTTTCCTAATGAATATTGATCATGTTTTGTAAACTTTTCAGACACCTGATGAAGAAAATAAAAATGTATCAAAAATGTGAATTTGAAAAACTCGGGCTTAATGAATATTACGGGCTTCTATAACATTTCATAACCTTAAATATAAATGTACCACCACAATGAAATGACCAATCAATTTTGAAAAGAAAATTGAAGGGCAAGTACATCTGCACTCGAATCACTACACTATGTCCTTACAAAGTTGAATAAAGAATAAAGTTTAAGCGCTCATCTATCGGAATGACTAAAAATTGGAATGAAATATCATTGAATTTTGGCGAATAAGAAATAGAAGTAAGGTGAACAACTCTGTTGATTATATAAACTAGTGGTGCTGCCAAAGCACCTACTTTCTCGTATTGTTCCTAAAAGCTCCGCAACATTACACTAATACAAAACCAGCAAAGGTGTTGTCAAGCAGCTAATTATTTTTCCGCTCCGAGACGCGAACTCAGATCCTCTCAGAGTGCGTGCCGCCACTCATACTACTACGCCTCAGAAGGGCCAAATCGTTCGAAAGGTAACTGCCCGATTTATGTAAAACAAAACATTCAACAATCAAAATATTCGTTACAAACTCCCAATTACTCCAGTCCGTCAACTTCAATCAGGGTATATCATTTTTGAAGCAAATCAGCGGAACTGTTAAGGCGCTAGCGTTAACCACGCTAGCGCCTTAACCGTTAACGGACAGACAGACGGACATTTTGACATCAATCGATTTTTTTGATCAAGAACAAACAAAACATGGATTCTGTCTACACCACGAGTTAGAGATTTTTTTCTAAATTTAAGAACAGGATTAATCCACTATTTCATTACCAGAACACGGCAATGAGGTTTATTCTGGCAAAATTTCGGCGTTTCCTGGAGCACAAATACATAACATTATATTTTTATGAAGAATTAGTTAATCTCTGGAAGTAATAACATTGAAAAATGAAAGCAGCCGTGAAGAGAATGAGGCTTGTCCCAAAAGTTAGTAAAGAGATTAGAAAACTAACCTGGACGGGAAGGTCTGTGCCATTCTATAGCACCACTAGTTTATTTATTTAATTATTATATATTTTTTGAAGTAGCTAATTTACTACAACAATTTTTTCTCAGGCAATAATATCTTCTATTTTGTAGTTTTGAAATTTTCGAAAAACAAAAAAAAAGTAATACCCGGAAATAGAACTAGCACCATGTTTCTTACCGTCCCTTATTACATATGTGGAGAAAATTCAAAGAAAAAAATTGGAACGGTTTGTGAGAAATTTTTCTTTCGTACACTTCAAACCCAAATTATGCAAAACTACACGTTTTTTCAAAAAATTGAACGTGACATTTTTTAAAGTGGTAATTTTTTGCAACTGACTTTGCATGAGACAAAAAAATCAATCATCAATTTTGTAGTTTGAATTTGTTTTTTGTATATTCGAAAAAAACAAGCAATATACGAAAATGGAACCAGAACCATATTTTATACCATCACTTATTATGTAAGTAAAGAATTTTTTTTAAAAAATTGGAGCGGTTTTTGAAAAACAAATTAAATTTTCAAGCGCAAATTACGTAAAAACGACTAACTTTCACAAGAAATGTACATGGCCTTTTTGAAAGACCTAATTTTGTACAACAGACTTTGTCTGAGCCAAAAACCTCTATCATCAATTTGGAACTTTTTAAAATTTCTTTTTGCATTTTTTAAAAAATCGGGAATATCATCAAAAATAAGATCTGAACCATTCTCTTAAACTTCTTTCGCAGTATTGAACAAGAAAATTTAATTAAAATATTTGGAGCGTTAATTTGAAAATATCTGAGGAACTTCATTTAAACTATCCCCCAGAATTAAAATATCGGTTTCAAAATACAGCGGCCGCGACATCAGACATAATCGATTGAGGTATATCAATTTTGGAGAAAATTGGCTGAACTGAGCCGCTAGCGTCGACCAGAGACGGTCGGATAGACGGACGTTTTGCCGTCAATCGAATTTTCCGTATCAAAAACCAACAAAACATGGATTCTGGCTACAGTACGTGTTATCGATTTTCCCCCTAAATTTAGCAACAGGATTTATTCACTATTTCGTTAGCAAAGCCCGACTATAATATTTTTCTGGCACAAATTCGTCGTTTTCCGCTGCTCGATTATATAACTTTCTTTTCTTAAGAAGAATTCATAAGGCGAGAAAGTAAAAACGAGGAAAACGATTCAAGTTAATTCAAAACAACTTCAGCAGCAAATCTAGTAATCTTGAAGAATAAATGTGAAAGGCCATTCGCTATTATCTGCCCTTCAGTACTAGGAAAAGATGATAAAGTCAGATGTTGAACGTACTTTAAAGGATCGTAAGGAAAATTCTGAAACATTAACCATTCTTTGACCAATAGCACGAGAATGCCGGAGCAGTACCGTTACAACGAGTCACGGACGGCACGCGATATTTCCTTCATCTTCCCCGTCCTATCCCCTTTCCATACATACACACCCTCTACATTACCAGATATATCAGAAGACTAGTCGGGAGCTTAGAGCTTGTCTGCTTTTAGTCTGGCGCCGTGGGGAGTTATATAGAGGGGGAGGCAAGTGCAATATTTTAGTTATAAGAAAGTCAACATATCTAATTACACTAGTTAATGGGCACAGGTGGTTACTCCACAACTGGGAAACTAATTAGAAGCGAAATGGACGCAACTTAACGAAACGAAAACGATTGTGAAAATTCGTTCAACAGAAACTGCAGAACTACAATACAACAGAAACTACAATATCTCGACCCTCAGCAGCAAATGGTTGAAATACAACTTGAGTTATATTCTTTCAAAGATCTCTTTATAAAAACGTTACTTATCGAGGTCATTCCTACCAGGTACAAGGAAAGTGAAATATTCCAGGAATTGACACAACTAAAATTCCTAATAATCAAAATAATAATATTTTATAATAAATAAAAATGCCCATACCCGTATGCGCAATAGATTAGAAAATATTTATCAATGTAAAGAAAGTTTCAAAATTGACCAGAGCTTTGTAGAATTTCAGAAAATAATGAAGTATCATGTAATCCAATGTTGACAAAAATTTGAGCATTCTCAGGCAAAATGTGTCACTTTCCGTAGGAGTGTCAAATGTATCGGTCATCATCACTACTCCGGTTGTATCAATGCAAAATCTGCCCCTCCAAAATGCATAAATTGTGGTAAAGAACAGACTGCCAACTGCAAAGGCTGCATTGTCTATAAAAAGAAAGCAGATCTAACGAAAAAGACAAAAAACATAAACCTACCTTTTAAGATGTGCCACCAAACCAATACTTAAACTAACAATGTACCCGATAAACAATTACCATCATCTTCTACGCTTCATCACAGCCAAAACTTTAACAGCCAACTGAGGTCATATTCATCATTATTTAAACAGGATCAATCTTGATCGCCGACCTGAATGGCCAAGGTGGCTAAGTGCCTCCTATCGACTCTGCGCTTCGGTCAGAAGGGCCGCGGGTTCGAGTACCACCATACCATGCGCAATGTTGTTTGCCCCTTGTCTCTCATGTGTGTGTTGTCGCGAAGAGCCACGCGTTCTGCAGACCTCACGTTCGGTTGACAACAGAAAATAATCTTTCAAAGAAAAGTCGATCATTTCTGGGGAGGGGACACCATAGATTTTTGTTACATAATAAATATATTTGTAATTATATAGCATTTTGTTTTTGTAGCGTATATATAGTGCTATACAATATTATTGTTTAAAAAATTGTATAATTCTAACAAATTCACTGGAGACTCATTGGAGCCATTGTCCTGTGCCTTCCTAGTCAGACTCACTGGTGCCGCCACGGTTTCTGTGTACTCCGTATACACGTACGTATATGAGAAAGTAAAAACTTACTCTAGCCGCATTGCTAGATATTGCTCATGCACACGATAAAGTTTGGCATAGCTATTTGTTATTTAAAGTAAGACAACTCAGAGTTGCTGAGTATATTCATGATATCATTAACGACTTGATCATTGATAGAAAATTTAAGATCAAATTTAATCACTTATTTTCTACTACTCATGGTATCACAGTTGGAGATCATAGGGCTTTGCTGTTTCACCTATTTCATTTAATATCTTTGTGAGTGCCAAACCCAAATTTTCAAACATGTAAACTGCTGTTTTTGCTGAAGATACGGTACTATACACAGCAGACACAGATATTAACCTGGGATACAAAGAGTCCAGAATAATCTTAACACTCTAACTTCAATTTGCCCAGGAATGCCCAAGTTCAAAAACGCAAGCATGTAAAACTGAAATCCCTTGGAAGACCACACGTCGAACGAGTTCTTAAGCCACGGGCAATTCTGCAAATGAGATTCAAGTGAAAAACTGTAAGAGGAACGCAACTATTATACACAAGAGGAAGAGACGGAGCCGCTATCTGGCGGTCCCCTTGACAACTGACTGTGGCTGACCACTGTGACTGTGACAGATTGTGATTAATGGAGGATTACTTCCTAAAGCGCTCAATGCTTGACGACGGGCCGAAGACAGGCGCTGCGTTTTGTTGCGAGACGCATTGCATTGCATGCAATGTCGGCCAGCAATGCAGCACAGTATTCCATCAAGCATATTTATGATCAAGCTGCAGGCGGGCATTAACCTTGGAATGAGCAATAAGGGAAAAAGATACTGTGTGGAGATGCAAGTGTAAGAATGGCGAACAATAGCAGAATTAGGACGCTGTGATATCTCATTATGCATTCCGGAAACTGAAAAATCTTAAAATAGAAGAGGATAATTATTTAAAAGCACAATTAACATTACTGGAATTTTCATGTTAAAAAGTAAAGTAAAAAAATGAATAGATGAATGTTAATATTTACTGACGTATTATGCTTTCTGATATTTGATGTAAGCAGTTTCAAGATATTTCACGAGATGTTGTTACAAGATATATTTAACAAAAAGTTATGTTACAGTCTTCAGTTTTCTAGCATGCGACTCGAAGATAACGTTGGCAGTTCAATAAGTTATTTATTAAAACAATTTTGGTGGCAGACAAGACAGAGAGAAGAGAGAGAGAGAGAGAGGGAGAGGGAGATAGTGAAGCAAGTGGACGAAGAATAAGAGGGAGGTACAGAAGCGAAAAATATATTTTCAATCCTATATTTTAGGCAGTGAAATACGTTATTTATTAATGCCATTTTGGTGGTAGAGAAGAGAGAGAGAGAGAGAGGGAGGGAGAGGGCGGGAGTGAACCAAATGGACGAAGAAGGTCGGAAGCGGGGAGGGGGGGATGGGACCAAGAGGAAGGTGTAGAAGAATATACTTTCAATCCTATATTTTATCTCACCGATCCTCAAATGAAGCTAATTCCGTTCGTACAGTTTTCTGCATCTGACGCAATCATGATATGTGTACGGATAACATCACCACTTAGTCTCGCGCCTGGCCAATCGAATGATGACTCAGCGTCAAAAGAATTCAAAAGAACCCAGAAGTCCATTTCAACAACACAAAATTGGAGTCCTGGGAAAAAGGAAACTTGATGATCATGATCGTAATGATTATCACCATGTTTCATGATTGATCATCATCACCAAGAAGACTGAAATTATTTTCATGTCATTTTGTTGTTGGTATGTATCTCGCTATTCGGCGGCATTCAAAAGGGCCTCTCAGATCCAATTAGTTGTTTGATCACAAGTACGAAATATTCTTATATCGTAGATGCGCCTCCTTTCGATGGCTCTGTGAGAATGAATTGCGTCTCTTTTACACCAAATACCGAACATTAATCGGGAAAAGTGTTTTGCACCGACGCCACTTTTAATTGCTTGCACTCCGACTTTATGTTTCACGCAAGAAGAAATACGGCACAGCCATATACGCAAATAATATTTCACGAAACGTGACGTGTAAATAACTCCTGACGGACTGAAACGGTCGCTGTTGTCCTCCACTTGCAATATTCGCACGATCTGTTGCTCTTTTTTGTTTGGATTTGCATTTTTGCAGAGGGTCCGGTGTCTTCAGGATTTATCGTCTGCCTTGTACTGTTTCAACGTCAGTGGAATGCAGCTGCTGCTACTTCTTTGTTCTAATTTGCAAATAATAATGATAATGATAATGAAATCAAATAATAATGTAAGTAATAATAAGACTATTATTACTACAATTTTATGTTTTCTGTATCCTTGATGTTTTTCTTGTCGTCATCCATTGATTTTTTATATTATTTTATTTATTTGTTTGAAAATGAAATTATAGTTGTCTTATAGTATGCAATTAATTATCACAGATGTTGCAACGTTAATATAAGAACTACAGCTCTGTTCTTGCTCTTCCTATTGTTGAAATAGGATGTAGTTCTAGTACTTTTTTCAAATACAGTTAAATACAATAAGATCGATCTAAAAAATATACATAAATAAGACCATATTTCCTGAAATACAAATTATATAGCCTTAACTTAACTTTAATGACAGAGATTCGACAGCGTCGTACCTATCTTCGGTAACGGATGTGCAATTATACACGTCTATGCTTTAATAATGATTATGACTATACTACATTGCCTGTGATGATGGAATGCTAAGATGTACAAATTCGTATATAATTGCACTGTACTTATAAATCTTATTCAACCCTACACATATACAAATCTGCAAATTTGACAATCAAAATGTTGTTGTTTTGCTTTACATTGCCCATGTTTTCTAAGTATAGCGTTAAGGCTTCTCGGCCTTAATGCTTGAAATTGTAAAAAAGTGTACTTTGTACTGAGACTTTACAAATCCCAGGATATCAGAATGTTTCCATTTTGCAAAACACACATTTCTTTTCGCTTCTAGAACACATAGAATCCCGATTCTACATTATAATAATCTTATGAGAACAAAAATATCGTCCCATGAAATTAATACGATTATGTAGCCTTCCGCGGCCGGAGCTTGCATGATCTAGGTGTCTCGGTACGTGCGCGCGTGTCGTAGAAATTGACTTTCAACCCCACACGGTGTGGCGTTCGTAGGCAGTAAGCTTCAGCAGTATGGCAGTGCGCTCTGAGGAAGGCCCACACGTGTTGGCCGAAACAGCCACCAAGAAACAGACGCGGCTCGTCCACCCAAGAATTGAAATTTGTACAGAAAACAAATTCATTCTTTCTCAGAACGAACTGCAACTAAATTCAGATTGAACGATAATTGATCACCACGATTTCCTATTTTTGATTCAGCAACTTCGTTCCGAATGCACCTGGCCTTATATATAAATAGCCATGATTTTAAAAAAAATGATTGTTGGGGAGAAATGTGGTTCGTCTGCAGTTTTAGTTATCAAAACAAATCCGTTTAGTTTAGAAAATTGATATATACAATTTCCCACGAATATTTGGCACTTGAAACATCCGTTGTGCAGCCCTCCTGTGCAGTCGGGTGAGCAAGATTCAGACCCGTGGAGAGCGGCGGTTTGCTCCTGCACCCGGCGATGGCTCATCCAGACTCCATTTTAGAGCCTTTTACGTAAAACAATTTGTTTCTGCCGAAGCAAACTCTGCATGTGCTAAAGTAGCACGCTAAATTTCATGCGAAGTGCACGGTAAAATTACATTGAAAATCTGCCTGCTAAAGTCCATCACTGAAATCAGTGTTGCAACAGTGTTACACAATCTTTCTCGCAATATATTCACATTTACAATCGAAAATTCTGAGAATTTAAAGACAGTGAGATCTGCGATGTTTTTAAGCATCATTGGATTTATCAGGGGAATATTAACGAAATTTTTTTTTATAATTTCTCATTACTTGCGGCAAAAAATAGGCAAAGACAAGACACTTGAAGCCGATTTTTTAAATTTGCCTTTACTTGCAGCAAAAGTACGGACCACAGCACGCACATTTTTTTTAAGAAATATGAACATTACAATTTTAATAGATTTCCTTTGGGAAAAATCTGTATGATCAATATTGTAGTTTTGTAACGTTATTTTTTCGTTATAGGGTTCATCGAAAGATGAAACTTGTGCATTTTTGTAAGCGTGCTTTTCTCTAATGGATAAAAATTTCGAGCTGTTTTTGACAAAATCACTTTCAATAATTACCATATTGTCTAATGGTAATATACCATATTGTCTAATATACCATATTGTCTATAATTACCATATTGTCTAATGGTCATATTGTCTAAGGGCGCGTCTTTGAGGAATAGATATCATTAAACATATATTTTCAAATTATCTCGTAAATGTAGCTTCACTATGTGCACGTTTTGATGAACTCTCCTTTTGTTTGTAATGGTAAGAGTAAAGGTAAACGTAAGTTGCTATTTTATTAGCAATGCAGAAAATTATACCTGCAATTAGTGTACCGATGCAAATACGTTTTCTATAACTCAGAAACGAAAATGACTATTTTTTTAATTTTGCAAATCATGCAATTTTTGAAATCTAAATCCAAATCCAAATCCAAATCCAAATCCAAATCCAAATCCAAATCCAAATCCAAATCCAAATCCAA
>BOPP01000173.1:2686352-2699334 GCA_017312745.1 Gryllus bimaculatus
TCTAAATCTAAATCTAAATCTAAATCTAAATCTAAATCTAAATCTAAATCTAAATCTAAATCTAAATTTAAATTTAAATCTAAATCTAAATCTAAATCTAAATCTAAATCTAAATCTAAATCTAAATCTAAATCATATTGCACTTATAGGAAGACGTCGAAAAAATTAAAAATTCCGAGATTTTCGAAAAGTCAGAGTTCAACGAAACGACATCTGCACCATTGTTTAGATTTTGTTAACATGTGGTCATTTTTTAGCAATATTGAAAATGTTAAGACTAACCCCAAATTCAAAATATCCTTTCAAATCCAAAACTCCCAAGACCTTTGAATTTGGTCTCATCGATCGGGTAATATCAATATTGGATAATTTATCGTCTTTTTCGATGTCATGAACCACGATTTGTTTTTCTGACGAACAATTCCGTAATTTTTCTACAGCATTCAATACCGTTTTATATTACATAAGACGTAGGCGAGAAAATAAATTTGGAGCCGAACAAAACGCATTCTACTAACGATGGTTCTTGCAAGCTTGTATTCGCAGTCTTGGTACGCGAACCAGCTCTAGAAACCAGAAAACCTAGCAGCGAACCAGCAATTCGTAGTTCCCTGTCACGAAACGGGACACTCGGTATCCCTCATTCTCGGTGGTGTGGGCTCTCAACGTAATTTGCTAGTTTTGCATTTGAAACGCAGGATGAACTGTTTCAAAGAAGACCATAAAATACTTTGCCATAACTTTGCCATCAGGCAACTATATATTAGTAGCAAATAATCGTTGTTTCCGAAACAAATCAACATTTCAAAATGATTGGGCTTCCGGGCGCGGTTTTCAATTGCCCAACAAGGGTTGCTGGGGCTTAGGGCTATCGAATTTTCGTTCATTATTTCGTCGTTCAGCTTACCATATCAGTTTATACACACAGTTCAGTCACGCCATCCATCGAAAGTGCAATAAATGATGCGTTTCAGATGTTTAATAGAATAGTGGCTTTTCCCATAACTTCATGCTAGAAAAGCGTGTAAATGAATAGCGAATGAATTTGATCCACGAGAGACCATAGAAGTATTTAAAGAATGAGATAAAATGTCTGAAAGTTATTTCTGTAGTGAACCCCTACAAGTGGTAGCTGTGCTCGAGTAACCAAATAGACGCGGGGCCTCCCGCGGCCTTGTATCGATATCGTTCGCTCTCGATCACGGCAGTTTCGGAAGAGCGTTCTCGATCTTTGAGGTGTCGTCGGACCTGAAAGAGTTTGTCGCCGGCTGAACAAGACATACTACGCAGTTGTTGAAGGGTTCGTCTAGCGTTGGCTGCTCCATCTGCCTGGGCTGAATTCCGGATCTGACCACTCCACTGGTGTCACAAGGTGACTTGAAATGACAACAGCGTAAGTAGTCTTTGGAACGAAGTCCAAAGTAATAAAACGAATGACGTCATACAGCATTTGAGACCACTTCGTCACCGGCGCGCAATTCAGTGACGACGTAGACTTCGTCACAAAAGAAGAAGAGAAGCGCAGAAACGGGCTTCGGCAGCAGCTGGGTGGGAGGTACCTGCGGCTTCCGCGACCCGGCACATTGCGCTGGAAGAGTGCAGCTACTTCTGTTTCACATCAATTGCAACTACACACGTAGGGAAGCAAGTCCTAAATTTCATTGATACAAATGTCCAGAAATAATCAGACTCATTTGAAAATCACTCTTTTCTTGTGTTTGTTCTTCCATCGTACATATTTATTCTTCCTTAACCATTCCGGGTTTTACATATGATTGAGCAGCAGCTGTTTGAGCACCTTAGTTGAATTGTTACGCCTTTATTGTAACAATTTATAGAATCCATGCTTCTCATCGTTCCGATCACAACATTCACCTACACCATTGTTCCAACGAATTCTAAATTCTACAACTTAAATCCTCCTAGAATGATTCTTCGAAACTGTATAAAGCTCTCCTATAATGGTTGTCATCCGTCATATGCACAAATAGCTTATGCTAAAACACCATAGAGTGTCTGGAAATATTGGTAACTTTTACAATTTGCGAAAACTCAGATTCAAAGAAAGCGATACTTGCTTTGTTGTTAAGCTTTGTCTTTGCTTCATTCAACAAGAAAATTACAAAAAAATTGGAGCCGTTTTTTGAAACATATAATTTAATTGTCTTTACTGCAAGAAAGAAGGCAAAAGTTATAGAATAAAATTTCAAGCCTATTTGAAAAGAAAATCTATATATTTTATGTAAATTACCTGAAACTTTCGCAACTGTATTTAACAGAATTCTTAAATATTTTTGCAAAATTGTACATCACATTTAAAGATGTTTTTAAACATCGGATTTCATTAAGAAAAAATCTTAATTTTTATTTGTCGGTTCTATTACCCAAAAAGAGTATATATCATTTTCCCTTGGGTAGTAAACTATTTCCTCTAACACACTGAGCAGATAGAAATCACGTTTCGCGAGTCCTTGATGCCGAAATTATTTTTTACCGCAAAACGTCAACCTGACAAATTTGGTATTCCACAATCGATTAGACCAAATCCGAGGACCTGCGCATTTGAAATGGATATTCTAACTTTTGTGGTACACGACTTGCAGTTTTGCAACATTTTCAAAATTTTGCTAAAAATGGCCCCAAATGTTTGGATTTTTTCTCGATTAGAGCATAGGGCACCCCCTGTCTTCACAGACCACATTCCGTCAACTTTTTGAATTTCCAAAAATTGCCATAAGATAACTTTCTAAAAGTACGACATCGATTTTACCCTAATGGAATCTATTCGCAAAACGTAGGTCTTTAAATAGCTCCATGAACATTTTGCTCCAAAAATACTTTTTTTGAAGTAAACAAATTTTGTAGAAATTTTTCTTCATTTTTTCTTTTCTCTCGAGTAGGCTTGTAAAAATTGAACAGTGTTCATTTTCGTTGATCTCTCCGAAGTTTCTAAAATTGCAAAAGGTAAAAATAGTACGAGAACGTATGTGTTATTGTAGCTCCACTACATTGATCCAGCTATCGTTTCGTCTCCCGCAAATTAAAGTCGCTTTGAATGCTTTTATTTCCGAAAAGGAAAAGAACATATTGAGAACATATACAACACAAAAGTATTTTGGTATGCAAGTTCGAATTATTAATTACTCTTCCACTCGTCTTGTAGAGTTTGCACTGAAAGTACTCCCACGAACGCGCGCCACAAAGCACTTGGAATCGCATTGTTATTACAAGGCGACAATGATCTAGAACCAACACACGCCACACTTTCCAACGGACTTCGAACTTCTCGCCGCAGACGCAACAGAGTTGATGCTTTGGAGAGGACTTAACTGCGAAAATCATTGTGAAAATATACAACAAAGGGGAACCAAGCGTTCTTCGCTAAGAGCAGCAAATAAGACGACAGTTCATGGGCTCACCTGGTTCTATTCCGGGGCAAGCGAGCTCAACCACGAAAGAAGAAGAGAGCAAGCCAGTATCGTTTTGTTATCGTTTTCCAGTCTTACTAGTCTCCCGTCTTACTAGTGACCAGCAGCAGCAAAAATGCGTCAATATAATTGTGCAATTCTAAACCGATGAGGTCCATTGATCGACAGTGTAACCTCACCAGAAGGAAATCAATTTCAAAACCTCACTGAAGACTAAAGTGAACAGATATCGTGGATACTATCGCTCCAATTTTCATCTCTAATATTTCCAACGCAAAAAATTTCATTGAGAAGTTTAATCAATGTGATCAGTTACTTGGTAGCAGACTTTAAAACAACAAACAGTAAAAAAAGTAAATGCCAATTCAATAAAAGATTTCCGTAAATATATTAACTATCTCATTGAAACGAACGGATTCCACTTATTCAATAACTCAGAAAATAATTTTTTTCAGTTGTGTTAAAAAATGTGCATCAATCAATAACAGAATCAGATAATTTTACAGATCTTAAATTACGTCACCCAACAATCATTGAAATCACAAGACTGCAAGATGATAATATCCCAACTCCGGTAGTTGCGACCGGATTTCGTGGCAATGAATCTATAGATATAATACTATCACCTAAATATGTAACCAGCCTGTGACTACAGAAAGACTTTGAAAACCAAAAGAACCTATCCAATGTCAATGATGTTTATGTTACGGACATCTGTATTCGTGTTATAAACTATGCATAATGTTCTGGAAATCATTATTCAGTCATGCGTTCTCATAAAAATGATTAACCGGTTGTGTCAATTGCAATTGCAATTGACATAAGGCAGACCTCAGAAGCAAATCATGTATATTTAGTTTAAAAAAATAGTGGGCAATAAATAGTGACCAGTTTAACATCAATAGAAATGTAATGCGCCATGTAAGCTGCGTCCACACTCCAAAATGTTTCGCACACAAGTTTTGCAAATTTAACTGAAATCAAACATCTCAAGTGTTTTCACACCAAAATTATCCTAAAACAACCGTTTTAATTTACCAAATTCAATATACAACCACAACCAATCAACTTCTCATACAAACAAAAAATCGAATCTCTAATAAACGCAGTAATAAATTCCATCACATATCTTACACCATCTTTTAACTCCGTACTAACACATTTAATTTCAATCATTCAACCACAGAATATGTGAGTAAGAATCATGCCAGATCAAACTAATAACAGTAATATATAAATTGGAAGTACCATAAAGATCTATATGAATTGGAATTCAAAGACACCAGGCATAGAAACAGAACAATACACACAACGCTAAATAGTCAAGAAATTACTATAATAGCTGGGAAACGCGATTCCAATTAACGAACTCAAATCGAACGAAAAAATAATATAGCTCGGTGAAAAAATTCAAGAAATACTAAGAAATAAAATTCTCAAATTTAAAACACAAAATTGCCCATCGAAATCAATCAGTCTGTAACACATGTTACGTTAAACCACTACTAGGTAATTGAATTAAACAAATCACGAAATAACCATAGTAATACAGAAAAATACCTGTATTCTTACAAATACAATGCTATCTCAATAAATAATTAAACCAAAGAGACTTCGGAAACACCCAAGATTGCCGTTCTCTCAAATAGGACTCTATTTAATCACTAAAGTTTAAAATTTTAAAATAAATTACAACTAACAATACCACAAATTTTTGCTGCATACCATGCAACGCAAAACTACATACCATGCAACATATATATGCTGCAATACCATTCAACACAAACCATAACTTGGTCACTGATGACCAAGAGGGTGTAAAGCGACCAAAATAACAATGTATGGTAATTCACCAATTACTGAAAAAACCAAATACCAGCTCTTTACACCTCGACAGGTAAAGTACACACCTATCCACAACTTCGAGGATTTAGCATTCTTCTTCTCATCAATACTTATAACAAATATCTAATTGATTGTTAGCGATTCCGTGAGCGTCAACTGCTAAGGTCATTGGTCCCGTAAGTGTGGTGCATGTATTTTCCTCGGGAGGAGGCGGTAATCTTTACCGCTTGATGGCGAGATCTGGCGCTGGCCTAGCGACAGCTAGCGGGGTTTTCCTCAACCAGATATCTCCCACCAGAGGTCTCTCGCCGGGGCAGGCCCTAAGCTCTCGACCGGACTCCCGGAAAATGTGGTAGTGTAGTGCATGTTCACGTGTGTATGTAAGTAAGGGGGAAGGATAGGACAAGGAAGAGGAAAGGAAGATCGCGCACGGTCCGTGACCCGTTCGTTAGGTTACTGCTCCGGCATTCGCTCGCATTAGATTAACCATGGGAATTATCGAGCATAACATCCGGCTGCTAGATGTTCCCCAGACAGCAACTGAATTCGACCTAGCTGATAAACTAATGTCTCACATCCTACCACATCAAACTCACACATAGGACCTTCCAGTCAGAGTCACTGCAATGACATCAACTGATACCCTGAGTCACCTCTCCGGGTAACCAATATTTCAAAACCACACTCTGAACATAAAAATGTAAACAAAACCAATAAAGAGACATTCTATGACCCACATCACAACATACATTACACCAACCAAACAGAAATTAACAAAATTATTAAAAACTTACCCTCCAGGATAGAACCCGTTCAAGATTATATATACAATATCATGATCAAAACCCACCTCCCTTTGCAATCCTCCCTTACAATTCTGGCATCAAAATAGGATACTTTCGTGAATCTCTGAAGAATGCTATAGTTATCCCCATTGCCAAACCCAATAAATATCATGTGGATACTAATAGGTACCGACCCGTAAGTTTACTACCAACTTTATCCAACATATTTGAAAAATAATTATCAACAACCCTAAGAACTCTCACATGTCACAAAAGCCTTTCCAAATAATGATTTCGATTCACGGAACATGTTTATATTTCATTTCAAAATCTAATTGAGCAAAAACAGTACATAATTCCTCGCATTATTTGTAACGACTCCGCAATAACAATATTACACTACTACATACAACTACAAAAGTTTTTTTCAACTACAAAACTTTTCGCGCCGACTCGAACTCAGGTTCGCCAAGTTAATTTGCTGTCCGACAAGCCTTTACTACAGCCATGGCAGAACAAATCGGTCCGAAGCTTACAAGGTAATTGTCTAACCCATTATTTCCAACATGAAATTTTGAAAAATCCAGAAAAATCAAAGAAAATCACACCGGCGCTATTGTATTAAGTGTATCGTATTTAATCAGTGGAAGCGGTTTATGAGGAAATGTTTTTTATTTCCATTAATTTCAAGTATAAATTAAGCAAAAACTCTTCGTTTTTCAAAAATTTGTACGTAACGTATTTTAAAGAGCTTATTTTTTACAAGAGATTTTGTTTAAAGCAAAAATCTCTAATTTAAATTTTGGCGTTTTAAAGTTTTAAAATTTTGCAATTTTCGAAAATAGAGTTAGCCGAAATGAGACTTGCATCACTTTTTATCGTCTATTGATACGTACAAGTAGAACATTTAAAGAAAAAACTTGGGAGCCAGTTTTGAGGGAAAATAAATAAAAATATATGTTGTCTGTATTTCATACAAAATTACGTGAAAACTCATATTTCCTAAATATTGTACATGTAATATCTGTCTTTAATGAACAGATTTCATTGAAGACAAACATTTTTATTTTCAATACTGTCGTTGTAGGATAACGCCAAACAAATTAGAACTTTGGCAATTTTCGAAAATTAGCTATTTCAACGAAAATAAGATCAGTACCGTTCTATAAATCGTCCACTACCGTTTTCGATTAATTTATTCAACAAAGTTGCATGTAGTTTTGAGAAAATTTTGAAAATATTGTTGAGCCTTCATATCTGGTATGTATGTACTTTGGCACAACAGCTCTTTACGAGCTAAGTCTACCAGCACCGTCCTTGCAGCCTTGCGACCTTGGGTTAAGGGGTACGTGTGGTTAGCACATACCCATCCCTATGATGTACCATGGACCCACAAAACGGGGATTTGGACTACACAACTTGTAAGAGGAAGCCATTTACTGTATATAGCGATTCATCCACTTTTTCGTTAGCAGGTCCCGGCATTAAAAGTTTTTGTTGTGAAAATTTGCTGCTTTCAGGCGCACAATTACAATACTTTCTCTACTTACGAAGTAAGTGTGCGAATATGACATAATTATAATGTTATAAAGTAAACAAAATATTTTGCCAAGTAAGAGAACTAAATCGCTTAACGATCACTTTCTATCACAACTACCACTTGACGGAGGAGGTGCGTCATGAGGCTTCCTTAGTGAGAAAGAAGCTAATTTATTGATACATTTCCGTGTATAGTTAAGTGTAGTAAAACTTGTAAAGCACCTCGGTGCTGATCTTGGAAAAAAACTATTTTGCCAAGAGGAGTACAAGGAAGCGCCGTCGGCGCGCCGCCTGAGAGCGCCGCGTGCGGGGGCGTGCGGGGGCGGGCGGGACTAACGGGACGTCGCCCCGCGCCGGGTTTCCCCGCGCCTTCCAGGCGAATTCGCCCGAGCGCAGCGCGGCGTGGCCAGGCGAGGCGGTGCGTACGGCGCCGGCCTGGGCTCCTCCTCCGCAGAAATCCTTTCACCGCGGCCTTGCGGCCAGCCGAGCCGCTGCTACTCTTCACGCTCCAATCCAACCTCGGTTGTTTTATTTTCGGTAAAACTGTAAGAATTGCACCGCAAGTATGCGAGAGAAGTAAAACAGAGGTTACGTTTTCTTGATCTCCAGAATCACTTCACTACCCTTTTTCTATACACAGTTCGATTACTAATCAAGGCAACAATGAGCAAAAGTGCCAACGTTTAAAATCTAAGAATTTTCCCTCCCATGTAAAATAAAATGTATTTGTATCTGCATACAACTATAAATTTGTTGTTAAAGTATTGCTAACCAAATCACACCCCCGGCTCTTCTCGTACCACAATTAGAGGTTATGTACCAGCACATTCTTTCTCGCATAATTTCTAAATTTGCAATTTTCGAAAATTCAGAGAATATAACGAAAACGTGACCAGCTCCTGTCTTTTACGCGTCCCTTGTTCCATCTGAACTAAATCTGATATACAAATTTGGAGCGATTTTCGAGATGTGTTATTACTTTCTCGCACCTATTTCGTAAGAAGAAAAATTATGCAATCGTGCGCCAGAAAACGACAAATTTCGGCAGAATAATTCTTGTCGACGGGCTATGGTAACGAGAAAATGGATAAATTCTGTTGCTAGATAGTAAATTACTTGGTGCGGCCAGAATCTATCACGTGGTGTAGACAGAATTCATGTGATTGACGCTGAAACGTCTGCTCGTTCGTCTGTGGTCAGCGATAGCGTCTAAATTGTCCAATCTTTTCCCCTCTACGTCACATACAGTTTTTACTGGTTTTTGACTGAATTAATCTAAATCTAAACCTTAACCGTTCAGCCGATTTTCTCCAAAACTGATATTCGTTGATTGTTCTAAACGAACATGAGCTTCTCGAGTTTCAAAAGGGAATTTCGATTTTTGAGGGCACTTTATATGAACCAACATTTTCAATTTTTTCTCAAAAATGTCACAATTTTTTAAAATAAAATTTCTCCTTGGATATCATGAAGGACGCCTAAGAGAATAATGCAGATATCACGTTCGTTGAAATCCCATATTTTTTGTGAATTACGAAAGTGCAAATTTGGGAGGCGTCTTCCTACAACTGAAATATTGAAGCTATATTTTCCTTATTGAAATCTGTTATTTTAAAGCCAGACGTTGAAATAAGATCAGGTATAGTTTTACGAAAATATGAGTAGTATTTGCGTAATTTCCCACTAAATATAGGCAATTTTAAAGTTTTGAAAATATTGTTTCTCTAAAATGGAACCAAATGTTTTCTTTAAATTTTTCCCTTGTATGTACAAAGGGACGGTAAACAGTATAGTGCTAGTCACATTTTCGGGGATCTATCCGATTTTTGCAAAAGGTTAACATCCCAAAACCACCAAACTGAAGAAAGATTTTGCCTTAGGCAAATGCCGCTTAAGAAATCCCCGCGTCTCTTTATAAATCCCACTTTTCCATTTTTTCTTCCATTGTTTGAAGAAACTAGTGAATTTTGCGTAATTTATGCCTAAAATTTATGAAATTTGAATTTTTTTCTCAGAATCCGCTTCAATTTTTTTCTTTAATCCTTTTTTTCACACACAGAAGAAAACTCGCATAAATAATGCGAGAAAGTGTGTGATGTAGTAGCGCCTTAGTTTCTTTCGTCGTACAGCTATAGAAACAGAGACGATTTGTGTTGTTTATTTATTTTTATTTTATTTACTTATTTATTTTACGTCAAAAAGTGTTAAAGCTGTGTGATATGCTTCGGGGAAAGTGTATACTGTTCACGTTCTCTTAATTCAGGGATCCAAACTCTAACTTATATTCAAGTTGAATTCTGAACTTAGAAAGAAATGAGTATTTTTGGAAGAATTGATAACAAATGATATTGGCTCCGATGAAGTAAAATGTATGTTGAAAGGGAAATCAGCTACAGATTTGGGTTCTTATCCCTCACCATGTCCTTTGCAGACGGTCTGCCGACTGAAGGTCTGCCGCGACGTGGAGAACGATAATTTAAATAATTATATATCCCGTTGAAATCCAAAAGACGTGCTCAGATAATGAAGTTACATTTATGTCCTGTTTTATAAACCTAGTTGCTGATACGATTTAATACCTAGGAACTTTAGAAAACGTATAAAAATATTTTGTGTGATATTTAATACAAAAATTACTGCATGTGAAGCCTTCATTCAGAAAGAGTAACTCTTATCAAAAAAATTGTCACGCATGGAGAAAAAGATGAACCTAGGATGAAGCAATAATTCTTAAAAATACTATCTCTAAAAATATAATCCAATGTAACTTCAAACTTTCGAAACTTTTTATTAACCAAATTACTACAAATTAATTTGATAAAACTTATTAAGTTGTGATTAAAAATCTTATTAAAATTGATAATTTTTACAAAATTAATTTTTAAGTGTTTTAAAATAAGAATGGTGTGTGTTTTAGTTTCTAGGAACTCCCTGGTAAAAGGGAATATTACAGGTATATTTGTGTGTTGAATCGCATTCCGATGCACGGGGCCGCGTTACACTCCGTATTACCTGTCGGCCGAAATCCCGCCACCCAAAGTGGCCTTCGGTCGCATTAGCTCGCTCTTTAAATTTCGGGTGCGTATTAAATGCCTAGACATTATTATTACTATTATGTTCGAAGAAATTAAACTAAGAACGTTTTCTCATTACATTGAAAATTACATTCAAATTACTCCTAATGACTGTACATTTATTAAAAATAAATTTCTGAAAATTATCATTTCTAATATGTTCAAAAAACACATGGAAAATACGTTCCTCCTACATTGGAAAAGCATTACCTACAATAATTTCGATGTTTTTTTTACAGTGTGCGGATCAGCAGGTACAGTAGATAAACTCCGTGTGCCTTTGAGTGACACCGCTAGTCCTCACAAATGACATCATTATTTCGAGTGGAAGTCATTCAGCAAACACAGTCCCCTACTTCTCTTGAACAGGATGTACACTTACTTAACAGGACAGGCACTTGTGCGGTGAAGCCCACACCTTAGCTGAGGCCTTGGAAGGCCCCTCCGCCCACCCGACGCGGCCAGTCAGAACCAGAGCGATCTCTTCCCCATCCCTAGTGCACCCCGAGACCACCGACGCAATGCCCTTCCTTCACAGCGCTGTGCCGTCCCCGGACGGACCGCATGATACGAAATGACTGTGGAATGTATCCCCCCTTCCAATGAGACCGTCGATAATTTTACGTATTCAATTTAACTCAATTAATGTGCGTTTCAGTGCCTAGCCTTGACACGGGTTACTTATTCTTGTGAGACATGAAAAAGTTCGCCTCTCACAACCCTCCACATGGCGTCGCCACTCTCAACCACCTTCTCCAGCTACCTCGCTACTCCCCTTCTCTCGTCTCGACCTCATCTCTCTTTCGTCTCTCCTTCGCCTGTCTTTCGTCTCTCGCTTTCCACTCGCTTTCCTTTCCCTCTTTCGTCCGTCTCTCTGTCGACTCCCTCTCTCGTCTCTCTTTCATCTCACTCGTGTCTCACTCACGTGTCTCTCTACTCTCTCTCTCTCTCGCGTCTCTCTCTCATGTCTCTCTCTCGAGTCTCTGTCTCGTGTCTCTTTCGCCTCTCTCTCATCTCTCTATTTGGTTTTTCTTTCTTCTCTGCCTGTCTTTCTGTATTTTGTCTCCCTCGTTTCTCTTCTGACTCTCTTTTGTCTCTGTCTTTTGTCCCTTCTCTCTCTCTCTCCCTCTCTCTCTCTCTCCCTCTCTCTCTCTCTCTCTCTCTCTCTCTCTTCTCCGTGCTGCAGCGTCATTGCCCAATCGGTTGCACCAACATTTCACGTGTTCTGCTCGCGTCCGCCTTCTTGATTCCCGTGGTGCGAGGCGGTGGATGGGTCTTGCGCTGCCTGAGCGATGTGCTTGAAGAGGGCTGGTAGGCTCGCCATGCATGGGAATTTAAAGGCGATCTCAATGTTAATGACTTTCTACTCTAAGAGGAATATCTCCCTGCGCTCTTGATGTGTTTACTTTGGACAAAATAACAATAATAATTTCCATAAATTTATTTTGAATAATCACTTGATTAAACTGATGTATTGGGAGTAATTGGGAACAAACAATGAGTAACTTCAAATTAACGCAATGAATTCAATAAATCTAATACAAACTAACTTCTCTCCACACCACGTCACTTAGTTTTCAACTGTTTTTGACATAGACAAATAAATAAATAAATAAATAAATAAATAAATAAATAAATAAATAAATAAATAAATAAATAAATATATAATAATAATAATAATAAGTAATAAATAACTAAATAAATAATAATAATAAATAATAAATAAATAAATATAAATAATAATAATAATAAATAAATAATAAATAATAAATACATACATAATAATAAATAAATAATAATAATAAATAATAATTAAATAATAATATAATACATATAATAATAAATATAAAGTAAATATAAATAAATATATAAAATTAATAAATATATATTATTCTTGGACGAATTTATTAAATTAATTGAATTTTAGTTCTAAATTTATTTGAATTTTGAATTTATTGGTTTGAATTTATTAATAATGGTTATCGAAATTAAGATCTATGTTAATTATTTCTACAATCTATTTAAGATATTTGCCTCTGTAAAAGTAAAAAGTATTTGCAATAAAGCCTATAATTCAGCTCCAGAAAGTGCTTGGATAATATTACATCTCAATACTCCATGATTATCATGTGAACTATTTTGCATTGAATTTTGTCTTGGACGGATATTTGCGTTGGGCATACACCTTTGTTGGTTTTGTTGGGATCCTGTGTTGACATTCCAATGAACTATTAGAGTTGTTAGTTGCAAAATATTATTTGTTTCATTGGCTTTGATATATTGATGATCAAACGACTCTCGTTTTCGTTCA
>BOPP01000173.1:2699359-2731914 GCA_017312745.1 Gryllus bimaculatus
CCCATTCTCGAATAGCACAAAGAAGCTTACACAATTTTTGTTGAAATTCTGATTTCCTTGAAACAAACGAAAGTTCAATTTTTTCGCCGTCTTTCTTACAACTACAGAACTGAACAGATTTTTCTCCTTAATGATTTGTGTTGTTTTCAAAGACAAAGCTTTCGATAAGAACATGTTAATTTTTCGAAAAATATGATTAATTTTTACCGTAATTGAGTGTGAAATATAGTTGTAATGTATATGTATATGTATTGTAATATGTAATATGTATATATATATATATATATATTATATATATATATATCTATATATTGAAACAGAAGAACGTTTCTGCTAGTAAACCATCCAAAATTGATTACTATTCTAATTAAAAGAAGCACTAAATCGATCAGCGTTAGTAAACGCCGGCGCCGCGCCGCTGCACCACCACGTCAAAATCGGGGGGGTTAGACGGGGCCGAGGCGAGTGACGGTTGGGCCAGTATCGGCAGAAGAGGCCGCGAGCGCACACACGGACGGGCTGTGCTGCTGCAAGCAAGTTTATAGTGATATTACACAGTTTTGGAAGAGATTGTAAGCAATTAAGTGGAAGATTAGAGGTGATAAAAAAATTGATGAATAGGTGTTAGGATAATATGAAAGTGCGCAACCAAGGACCGGGATCAGTGAGTTAACATTAATACTGGAGTTTGAGTGCTGACAGACACGCGTTTTCCATGTCCGCCCGGGTGTGATGCAGAAAGCGGGCCGCACGCGTGCGAACATTCGAGTGGGATTGAGACGAACTGCTGAGAAATCGAACAGTGCCGACGGGACGCAATGGTGTGTTGTGACATGTAGTACAATGTGATATTGCTTGTACTGGCTGGGGGGGTGGACCCCGCGAGCTCCGTTGGGCCATTGCATTTGGGTTGTGCTAGCGTAGTCAACCCGGCCGGGGAGGGAAAGCGATTTCCGCGGACAGACTTCGGGGGCGGACCGAAGTTTTGCCGAACACGCCGCCGCCGTTTGGCCACGGCGGCCCCGTTCGCCTCAGCCAGCCGGTGGACATGCGGAAGTCCTCAAGGTAGCGTTACTTTTGGCACGAATATTAAAGGCCTGCCGAACTGCGTATTGTAAAGAATTTTTGTACATAGTGTTTTCAATCATTAAACTTTTAATTGTATAAAAGAGTTACTTCGATCATTCTTCTATATGCGCGTCAAACGCCCCTGGAAGCCCATTCACGAGAATGTACCCGTCCTTTATAATCACTTTTATTTGTCGTGAAGAGTATCCCCGTTTTCCCAGGTACGTCAAAACAGATACTATTATATATATATATATATATATATATTAATATATATATATATATATATCTATATACTCAATAATTATTTCCTCTAAGAAGGCGTCAATGATTCTATTTAAATTATTTCCTTGTATGTAGGCAAGGAACAGTTAAAAATAGTCGACGGCCCCATTTTCGGCGAAACTCTCTGTACTTTCGGACTTTGCCGGCAAATTAAACATCCGCAACAGTTTAAGTGATGAAGAGACATTTTATTTAAATGGAAATGTTTTAAAAACGAATCTTAAAAATTATCAAGGTTAATTTGGTTGAAAAAGACGACTACTTTTAGGTGTGATTTCTTGTTCAGTCAGTTTCAACTGCCTGGAAAGAAATGTGTTGTCGTAGTGTTATTTCGAGAGAATTGGAACTTTCAGGAACTTTTCTGCGGCGATTGCGTTGACGGTCGGCTCGATTGACAAATTCGTAATCAGGTGATGGCATGAAAAATTGCTCAGTCCCCCAACTCAAAAACAATGTGACAGATGCGATGCCGGTGAGGCGACAAATACGGTGTTTGGGCAGGGCCAAATCGTTCTGTTCGTGATATCGGCAAATTCGTAAAGGCGCAGTGGTGCCCCGTTAGAATTCGTATTGCAGACACTGCATTCAGTTAGGAGAGGTCAGGATTTACCTGAATTATCTCCCCGTTTTACGTTTGTTCTCCCCGCCCAGAAGAGGACGGCGGCCGAGGACGGCGGCGAGGACGCGAGAGAAACGTGGCAGTGGTAGCGAATGGGGGGCAGGGGGGGCAAGCGGCGGCAAGCAGTCTGGCCGCGCAGCTTCCACAGGCCCTTCCGCAAATTAGAGTTGTTCGTGACGCCGCGCAGTGGGGCAGAAAATCATAAGGCGCTGGCCAAAAAGTCGAAAAAAATACCTTTCTGATTATTATTTGAATAACGATTTGGAAGAGCACAAGAACATTTTACAAAAGATATTTCGCAAGAGAAAGAGGAAGGAATATGGAAGAAAATGGATATTTTTAACGAGAATGGAGGCTTTTAAAATAAAAGAGAACAGAGGAATGGAATTTTGGGCAGAGAAAAGAGAATCAAATTTGGCATGAGAAAGATGTGGATTGTTAAGAAGAAAAGTGATCTGAACTATGAGATGTGCTTGAAGCAAAGTAGCTGAAGGAAATTTGAGGAAAACAATTTTGAAAGAAAAAAGAAGAATTTTAAAAACGAATTTTGAATTAGGTGGCATTTAAAAAGTAAAAGAAATATACCTGTCCGTTAACGCTAACTGTTTACAACACCATCACGCGCCGGCACAAGTACTGGTGGTAATTGCCTTCGGAACTGTAAGTTTATAAATAAATATTTTAATTGTGAACTAATATCTTTTTTTGTCTTGAACACACATTTTTTGTCTATTTTTGAAATATTTTGGATATACCAATTTTGCTTTCGAAATATAAAGGATGTCGTTGAATTTTCTCTTTGGCCTTTCTCGTGGGGTCTGGCAGCCTCCGGAGATCTCCGTTGAAGTACATTGCAACATCAAATCGAAGATGCGGCAGATAAAGATAACTAATTAATTCAGCTTCTGGAAAAATACCCCTTCTCGTTCAGAACTTTTCTCAACCGTTGAGAAAAACTGTGATTAAACTTAATGCATTTTGCTTCTGAACATTATATGCCACTTCCCTTGCGGACGCTTTTCAGGAGCTCTATGTAGTAAGCACGCGTGCGGAATGCTTATTTCGCAACATTCTATTACTTCTGGAGCCTGTCGATAAATGGATTGGTTAATCGAAGGCTCCCCAAGGTTTTGGCCTTTGATGCCTTTCGCCAACAGTGCGTCCATTTGGCGTGGAAAGGGGCCGGAGGGATGGGGGCGGCGGCTGAAGTGGGTGCGCGGGTGGGGCGACCAGTCATTTGTCCGGCGGTGGGATCCACCCCTCCCTCCCCTCCCCCTCCCCCTCCCCCTCTCCCCACCACAACTTCCCCAATCTTGCGCCGGATTGCTCGTTTCTATCATTTCTCGCACCATAAAAGACGAAGAGAAATGATGTATCTCACTTGGAGGAATATGCAGTTCATGATTATTGCCATTTTTACTACTATTTAATTACCATCCTGTCTGCGCCTTTTTTCACGAGTCTGTAAAAACATCCGCATTGATTATTTTTTAAACGGTTCAAGTTATTGAGATGGACGTATTTCCAAACGATTCAGGATATATGGGCTCATCAGCTGTAGGTGTTATCTTTTTATGGTATATTTTATTTTACAGATAATGAAATAACTTCGTGGTTTTAAATCGAACACAGAATTTTGTTATACGAATAGTTAGGTATTCAGAAGACAAATTAATTAATGGCAAGTTGCAAGACAAATTCATGAAATACCAATGTTGGTATTTAAATAATAATGAACAAAATCAAAGAAAATATAATCCTGGTCTCCCAGCAACGAGGCGCAGGCAGTGTAGCGGCGCTGACGACCCCTTCGCTCCAAAAGAAGCAATCCAAGAGACAAGAAAATCTCACTGTGTCGCCAAGGATAAACTTTAGGCTATCTTCATCGAAGAATTCTGTCTTCCTCGAGAGTGGTGTCCTTGTCATTATCTTCAGTTCGCTCCAAGTAGTTGCGGAGTCCGCATCGCATTCAGATCTGTACCGAAGAGTGAAGCGTCTGTCGATAAACCTTCCTTAAGGTAATCAACAGTGTATAACTTACATATATTAAAGTAAGTTAATAGGAGCAACAATTATTAGTGCTACCAATTATAGCACTAAATACTTCCACCATAGACATAAACCGGTTCCCAGCAGCCTAGGGCAAAGCATAGCATGTGTAGGGTCCGCTCTGCATAGTATAGATTTATTCGTACACCATATAATCAACTCCATATCTACTCACTTATTAACTCTATTATTCCAGTGATTGTTCAAAATATCCAACAAGCCATAGCCTCCTATTGTAGCACTGCCCATGGCGCACCTTGAATTCAATCATTCATTAGCTCTAATGAATTGGAATGCATCTAGCATCAGCAATAAAAAATAGTAGTACAGTATTTTTTACAAGCCAACAATATAGACATTGCTTGCATCACTGAATCACATCTAACACTTTCTTCTCCGCTTTATTGTCCAGGATATAACTTAGACAAGATAAAATACAATCACCAGGCGGCGGCGTTCTCATTTTAATCAAAAGTACTGTCCCATATCACCAAATCAATCAAATGAAATCAATCAATCAAATTTTACTAAAAGGATACTAAGAAATAAAATCATAATCCCCCCTTTAAGTATCACCAATGATAAAACATTTTCTACAAGTAAGAACTCTAAAGTTTTAGCCGATCATTTTGCCGAGACAATAACCCCCAACATCTCTCCCCGTACACGTAGGCTTCCGCGGCTCGAGCGGCTCTTCACGTAGACTTTATTCAACAACGAAGGCTCAACAGGGCTGACCTGTTAGTCAGCTTTGACGTGACTTTTCTGTTCACCAAAGTTCCAGTGAACGAGGCCGTGACAGTGATTCGAAAAGAACTACAGGAATGGAGCCAGCCGACTGAATGGGCGGATCTCGCTGCTTTCTGCCTAAACTCCACTTTCTTCCAATACCAAGACCGGTTCTACGCACAAGTGGAGGGAGCTGCGATGGACTCGCCCCTATATTTTCATGGACGCATTCGAGACTGAAGCTCTACGGAACGCCCAATACAAACTGTCCATCTGGATTCGGTATGTAGACGACACTTTTGTTATCTCTCCACACGGACCAGAACTACTTGAGAAATTTCTACTTTATGTGAACAGCATCCACCACACCATCAAGTTCACTATGGAGACTGAAATGAACAACTGCATACCTTTCTTGGACGTCCTCGTCAGCAAACGGGAAGATGGCACCTTAGGACACTCGGTCTACCGGAAACCAACTCACACGGACAGATACCTCCACGCGGATTCGTATCACTATCTGGTTACAAAACTAAGGGCGTTGAAGACATTGTTCAGAAGAGCTCTGAAGGTGTGCGACGAGCGCTCTCTTCGGATGAACTCGAGAAGCTTGAACACACGTTTAGAGCTAACGGCTACTCCCGATCTGCAATCAAACGAGCGCTCGCCTGTGTAAGGGGTCACTGTAATGGGCGCGATGCTTCCGAAGTTCGCAACAACGACAAAGGCCTCCACATTAATTCGGAGACAAAGGAGACGACCAGTACTCGATTAGCCGTGCTTCCGTACGTCCGCAGCGTCACAGATCGCGTGGGAAAACTACTACGGAAAAACAACATCCGGACGGTTTTCACGACACTCGACAAACTCCACAAGGCCCTGGTACGCATTAAAGACGTTTTACCACATCTGCATTCGGCAAGCGTATACGAAGTTCCCTGCAGCTGTGGCAGAACGTATGTCGGAGAGACCGGGCGCACAATGTCTGGACGACTTAGGGAACACATTAGTCATTACAACAAAAACCAAACCCGCCGTTCGGCCATAGCACTCCATTCCGAGGTCACGACATGCCATTGAATTTGACAAGACCCGGCTCCTGCACAGTGAAACCCGATACTGGCCTAGACGCATCAAAGAGTCAATAGAAATTAGTAGACGGCCGCACATCAACGCAGATGCAGGCCTTAATCTAAACCACGCCTGGAAGTATATTCTATCACCAATTCCTGACTGCGCGGGGGCTGTTCAACACCGTGCGTTCTCTAGGACGGCTGGTGCGAGGCCCGGGTTGGCCCACGAGCCAATCAGAGGGACCTCTCCGCCAATCACGGCGCACTTGCATTACCCGAGCCCCTAGGTTGGAAAAGGTATAACAGCGGAGGCGGAGCATTGCTGACCCACTACCCTGAAGAAGAATGCGATATGACAGGCGAAACGTCGGCCCCTCTGCCAACGACGCGGCGTCACCCGGACAGCCTAGAAGTCATCTCCTCTCCCCATCCAGATCATTCCCAAATCCAAAACTATGCCCACTCCCCTAATTACAATATACCCTAAAAAATTAAATACATATCTCCTCAGGAGATTACAAAGATCATTAGAACTCTCCCAAATAAAAAATCACCTGGTCATGACAATGTTAATTTTTTTATTTTAAAAAATTTACCCCACACCATTATCGCCTATATCACCAATATATTCATCTCATCCTTACAAATTGGACATTGTCCTTCAACCTGGAAATATTCCTTAATCTTTCCCATCCCCAAACCGAACAAAAAACACAGCAATCGAGGTAACTATAGACCCGTTAATCTCCTCCTATCATTGCCAACAATATTCGAAAAACTCATCCTTGCAAGGGTAAATAAGTACTTGAACAAAATAAATCTCACACCTCCCTTTCGGTTTGGCTTCACCAATAAAGTATCCACAGCGCACCAGCTCTTACGCAACATTGAGTACCTTCACATATCCTTCCAAAAAATCACTCAATAGCAGTATTCATCGACATCACCAAAGCTTTCGATCGAGTCTGGCAGAAAGGTCTAATATTTAAACTATCATCAATTGGAACCCCAACATACCTCATTAAAATCATTAAATGCTTCCTCACAAACTGAACTTTTTCAGTCGTAATAGCGAACCACACCTCAAACCCACGCCTCATAAAAGCAGGACTCCCACAAGGATCTCCCCTCATCCCACTGCTATTCAACCTTCATTCAGCGGATATTCCTACCTCCAGATTAACCCAAATAGCTCGATTTGCAGACGACACTGCAATCTATATGTCGCATCCATCATTAAACTTTATATCAAATGTAATCCAAACACATCTTCAAACATTGGAAAGCTGGTTCTCAAAATGGAAGATAAAAATCAATCCCACCAAATCAGCCTCTAAAATATTCTCATACAAACTTTTAAAAAACAATCAAACAATTAAAAATAAACAAAAATATAATCCCTTTCCATGAACTCCAAATAATAAGGCAGTTAAATACTTAGGACTACATTTAGACTCAACTGGAAAACTCACAAAGACAACAAAGTTCAGCAATCAAAAATTAAGATCCTTCAACTAAAACCTCTAATAAATAAAACTACTAAACTGTCTTTAAACAATGCCATAAACTTATATAAATCAATCATCAGACTCCTCCTCCTGTACGCCTGCCCAATATGGACAAATGCTGCCAAATATAACATTAAAAAAATGCATGTCATCCAAAACAAATTCTTAAGATCATCACCCAAGCTCCTTGGTTCATCACATGCAACTTTACACCGAATTAAACATCAACCCAATTTCTCACCATATTGCCTATCTTTACAATAACTTTTACTCGCACCTGCAATTAATAAACCGAATCAAAAAGCTCAAACTGGGTAAATATACAGAACGTCAAACTCGAATAAAACACAGATATCCGTTACATGCATTCTTGGACATATTCAGCAATATAGAGTAAATCAATTGAGCTGCTCTGTGAGTCCCCTCGTTAGATGTAGCTTAGTGTTAGTTGTAAAATAGATTAACTTAGATTGTAAGACAGAAAACAAATGTAAAGTTGACATAAACTGAACTTTGCAATCCCATTCAGAACATACTTTTTTTTAAATATACACACCCAGACACACACACACACAGATTAAGTGTCACAGACAGACATAGGAGTATTCTGACTACACAAGTTAGAGGAAGTTATTTAGTACATACATTAACAAGAGCAGTCCACTTTTTCGTTACAAGGGCCTGGCATTAAGAGTTTTTTCGAACATACGCTGTTTTGTCCTCACCATTACAATACTTTCTGTATACTGCGTAACCAGTATGCGAGAAAGTAAAATGAGATCGTAAATGTGGTGGACTGGCCGCTCTCTCAGCAACTATATTGCCCTCACGTTTCCCCGACCTGCAGAGCCTTTCCATAATAGCGAACCCTGACCTGCTTGTAAATTTGCTCTTTTTGAAGACGAGGTGGCAGATAATCCATTGCCTTTGGTACTGACCTACTGGCCTCCATCTAGATCGCACGGAGATCGTTAAACACGTTCTGAAATCTGATCTATGGATTCATGAAAATGTAACTCTTTTACATTACTATCTTTAAATAGATTGTGGGCACAGTGTTTAAAAGAAAACAGGCTTGCAACAGAATGATAATTTCTTGCAAGGTAGCGAATTACCTCGTCCATGGGCTGCACCACAGCCCCTGCTCAAAAAATACGAATTTTGAGTTACGACCATAATTGTGTATAATTCTAAAATAAATATTAATAACAGTAATATTCATATTATACTTTTAGAAATGTTTGTTCCAAAATTCATCCATTAATAAGCGTGTGATAGCAGCATTTCCAACGACAGCGAAAACTTCAAACCACGTTTATATCTAAAGTTAGTTATTGGAGTTGCGTCAGTATTGCGGTTTATGAAAGACTGGAGATGATAGGCCCATTTTTTACCCCAGAGAATCATTCAGATATAGAGTCGCATCGCAGGGTCGCCTCCGCTCCAGTTCTTCTCCTCCGCCGGCCTTTCGCATACGCGTTCCCACCCACGCACGATGGCCTTGACCACTAAACCGGAAGTTCCGAGCGTGAGTAGCCTTTTTTCCCTGCAGGCGTTACGTTCTCCCCTGTGAGAGTGCACCTCATTTTTGCGTCATTCTCAGTCCGTCATACTATGCAGCGGAATGTACGCGGCTCCGCAGGTTTTCACACGGAGATATGGATCGCCCGCTCGCTCGCGTGCGACGCCGGCACGGAATGAATCAGCGGGACTTCAGGCGGCGCCGGGGGCGGGCCCGATTGCAGCCACGAAGAGGGAGAGGAGTTCACCTCCAATTAATTCACTGATTGGTTTGTTTGTGCTTCGCCGGCACGGCAACTGCTACCGTCATTAGTCACGTTAATGTAGCCAATGTTTTCTTCCGACAGGTGGCGATGTATTCCCCCCGCCGGATGGTAAAATCCGGCATCGGTCTACATGTCGACTTGCAAAGGATTTTTCCGCTCCAGATATCTCCCTCCAGCCGGGACCAGCTCTTAGCTTTAAGCTCCACTGATCGTTTGACGTGTGATGGTAGAGTGTTCGCGCGCGCGCGCGCGCGTGTGTGTATGTGCAAAGGGAAAGGATGTGATAATGAAGAGGAAGGAACCGCACGCTCCCCGTGGTCCGTTTGTTGTGGTTCTGCTCCGGTATACGTTAGGTATTGATCGGAGTTCCCACGGAAATCTACCGCTCAGCAGCCAGCGGAAATTCAGCCAGTGGATTAATCGATTTATTATTTGAGTGATTAATTCATGTTTCGGGGCACGTCAATTGTTATGGTCATTAGTCTCGTTAGTGTATTAAATGATTTATTTCATGAGTAAGTGGTGATTTATCCACCACCCTACCCGGGACACATTTTATTCCATTCACTCATTGTTTTAGTAGTGCAGTGCACATGAGTGTAACTGTATACAAAAGGAGACGCTAGGACAAGGAAGAGGTCTGTGGCTCATTTGTTACGGTGCTGTTCCGGTAACCAGTTCCTGGAGTAATCACGGAAAAGTACCGATCAGAGCAGCCGACCAAAAGACTACCGGACGACGGCTGAATTCGACTCAGCTATCTACCTGCGTGAGAACTCGAACCTCAGCCCCCCCCCCCCCCAGGCAGAGTCACTGCAAAGACGGTGGCGATGCTGCATTCGACCTAGAGATAGGTACATTCTTCAAAAAATCACTTGGACTGAAGGAAGAAATAGCACAATATTCTAGTGCTACAGCAGCAAGTTTTTACACGTTAAATGTGGAAAATATTCTTGCTTGTCAACATGCAATAAAATATTACTTTACAAAGAAATTGTGAAACCAATATGGGCATATGGTGCACAATTCTGGAGATGTACCTGACAGAATAACATCGATATAATCCGAAGTTTTCCGAACAAAATACTAAGAAATATTGTCAAAGTACCTTGGTTTATAAGAAAAAAAATTCTGCATAAGGACCTGAAAGTTGAATCAATAGATGAAGAAATACAAAAATCGCGAGCAATCGCCAAAAAAGTAATGAGGAGATTTAAAGAAAAAGAAACTTTTCCAACTAGTGTAAAGGAGGTGTCAAATACCAGTGTTAGTCTACAATCACAAGAGAGTGTGTTTTTAAATTTTAATTAAAATTAAGATACGCTAATACGCAAGCCCATAGAATAAATTTGTTCCATTAGTACTTTATGGCAAAAAATTGCTTATTATTCTTCAAAACTAGACTGTAGTGTTTAAAGGTGAACATTTCATGTTTCAAAAATCTCTCATCAGTAATGCGCCGCGGATGGGTCGAACAACAAAATTTTAATGTCCTTTGCTACATACAAGGGTAAAATTTATAGAAAAATGTGGAACCGTTTTTGAGAAAATTATTGTTGTAAAATTGACTATATTGCACACAAAAGCCGATTTTTTTCGAAAAATTTTATAGGATATAATTTTAAGATTTGTCCTTGAGCACAGTTAACACAGGCACACAGAACATAAAAAGGTGCCAGCCGCAAAGGTTTGGCACGTGTTTCTCTACGTATGTCGACGCGCTGAATCCGAATCTGAAGCCAGGATTGCGCCACCACCCGTCAGTTTTCATTTTTTACCAATGCTTTGGGTATTTTATGTACATTGTAACTTTGGCGGTGTTTTTCGATTCAAAACCCCCTCGAAGGTTGTGTCGCGAAGGTTGTGTCTACTTGTATCAGGTCTTCGGATCAACAATCCCCGAAAAGAAAAAATACAATGTCACGGTGTTTTTTCACTATTTAAAACCAACTGGAGGACGGTGGCGCAATTAGAGCTTCAGATTCGGACTGACAGCGCCGATATACATACAGAAACATGTGTCAAGTCTTTCGGTCTGACAATTATTTTATTTTGTGTGTCTTTGTAATGAAATAAAAAATATCTGCATTCATTATTGTAGTTGAAGGAAAACGCCGAAAAAGATTTTTATATTTTGAGTCTTGAATTACCCCCAAAAATAAAAATATCCGTTTTAAACTCGCAAGGACGCGTTTTCCTACAGATTTTTGAGAAAATCGTCTGAACTGTAAAGGCGCAAGCGCTGAACACGGATAGACACATGGACAGACATACGCTTCGGCAATCGATTTTTCGTTACCAAGAGTCCACAAATCGTGAGTTTTGACTGCATATGTTAGAGGAATTTTTCATTGCTAATTGTTCTCCTACTTAATTTTCATACGGTTTTTACACTGCACTGCACGTCTCTACACGTACATATAATTACAAGATTTATTTCCAATTTTAAATAGTGAATTCATGCTCAATATAATTGATCGTATTTAGATTTCATACGCATAAATCTACCTTTTTTCCTCAGTTACATCAACCTTGTTTTCTAAACATTTCTGCAGTGCGAGAAACGGTTGCAAAGACTGCTGAGAAGTTGCTGTTCAAATTTTTTGTCCTTTCAGATGTGATTATTTTTAATGTAGTAGCGAAAGAGATGAAAATGTCCTTCTAGTGAAGGAAATGAACGAGTCCTTAAACAAGTAAGCTTCTGATGTGTGAGACATACATTTAATTAGAAATAAAGTAATAAAATATTTATAACAGAAGAAAGGACAAAGCGTAATATACGAGAGAAGAGCGTGGGTCGCGCGCGATGGGCGCGGGGGGGGGGTCGCTGCGAGGCGAGGGGAGTGGCGCAGGTGGCGGCTTCGCAGCAGTTTTTAAAAGAAAGAAAAAAGTACAACTAGTGATGCTGAACAGCTCGCTCTTTCTCGCAAAATTACCGCAAAGCACACAAATTTCGGAAAATTCTACATGACCTTATTTTAAATTCAATCTTCAAGTATCATATTTTGTAAAAGGAAAACATCTCAATATTTAATATTTTCTTAATAGGAAGGCGCCGAAAAACTTTTGAATTTTTGCGATTTTCTAAAAATCAGAATTTTCAAAGAACATAAGAACTGCACCGTTTCCTTAAAAGTCCTTCACCTATTCAAAAACAAAATTTAATCAAAAACGATAGAGCCATTTGTTTGAAAATTTTGCAAATGTTCCAGGGGCTTCATGTGAAGAAACCACCCAAAATCAAAATATCTGTTTCAAATTCAAGGGGCGGGACATCAGGGAGATCGAATACGGAATATAAATTTTGTAGACAATCGACTGATTGATTTAGCCTTTAGAGTGGTTCACACACGGGCAGTAAGGCGGGCGGGAGGACGGACAGACAGACAGACCAAAGACCCTCACTGTTTCACTGTTTTTTCGCGCAGCATTACATAACTTTCTTTTCCGTAGCGAGAAAGTAAAAATATATGTAAAATGTAAGGGATTAGCATAGGTTTCCTTGGGCTCAGGAATCAAGTGTTGTTCGTCCCCGGGATGTTTGGTCCCGTAAAGTCGCTGGCGTTAATTACGACATCAACTGGCAGGAATTTCATGGCATGTTAACCTCTGTGGATCCGAACGGATGGATCTAGGGGTGGAGGGGGGGTCTGTAAAAAGGGCACGCGCCTTCCTGTTGACCGTTGGTGATGTGTGTCCAGCTCCCCTCCCCCCGCCCGAAACCACCGGGCAGTGAGCATAGTAGCATAGGTTTGGTTGGTTTCGGCGGCGGCGGTGCCAAGAGGGGATCGGTTGGGGGATCGGTTGGGGGTGTCACTAATGCTCCTGTAGATTACTCTAGAAGTCTCTCCCATTAAACTATTTCTAATTTCTAGAATTCAGTTGACATTTACAATCATGATGTAATAAAAGGAACGGAATTATGCCTTGCAAACAAAATTTACAACAAATCTTTCTGTTGGACTTCACAACAATTAGAAGGGATAGAATGGTTGCGGTGTATGTATCTGTGTCAGTAATAACTTGTCTTGTGTAGAATTTTGGATAGACGGGGATTATGAAAGACTTGCCGTTGAAGTAAGAGGAAGAGAATTAAATTGTTATTGCGAAATTATAGGCACGCATCCAGCAACAAACAAATATATTTGGGCGAAAGAAATGATAGCAGATCGGACCGGTTTCTTAAAGTTGTACGAAGCGAAATATAATACGATCTTAACGTGATCGTTACTGATGATGCTGTTATAAAATACCCTTTTCCAACATGTCAATTTTTATACCAGCACACAAAAAATTCGATATGGGTTAGTTACCAGTAATCCACTATTAATATATCTATAATTGACTTTAATTTTTCATCTTGAGAATTATAAACAAAAATCTCACTTACAAATATTGAATAAAATTGTAACAGTATAGTTTCTAACATTGTAGTTCCAAATACTGAAGAGGGTCTCGCAACATAGATCGAAACGTCTATGGATGAAATATACTTTTTGTCTTATGACGGAATCGTCGTCTGTTATTTATTAAGGACTTTTTTCTAAACATGTAAATAAATACATATTGCAGATACAGATTGTAATTTGACACATTTATTACAATATGATGTGAAAGAATGTGAATCTACTTCAATCATGATTCATATGACAGAAACAGTTGCTTGAAATATGTATCTATGATAGTACATAAGAATATTTTCAAATTCAACATTTTCTTTAACCAATCTCTCTATCAGATATTTGCCTGTCATACACACTGTATTCATACATACCCCGCAAGTCAATGACTTACGGAGAGTCAAAAGCAAAAAAAACTTTGTAGTGTGCGCATGATCATTCTCTTATTCCGTTTTACGGGATGTACACATGGAACGATGCATCTATCATGCAGCTTCAATTTCCTTACTTTCCTAAGTGCAAAAGAGGGGGACTGATGCAGTTTTGCCGATGCAAATGTAATGCATTCAAAACAAGAGACTGGAGATCTATTCGGGTTGCTCTGAAGAAAGCAAATACACTTAATTTGTACTGAGGCCTTATTTACACATCCAAGGAATGTCACTGTGGATAAAATTTGCTCGGAGCCAGGTCGTTATTTCCGTGCTTTGCGAATAAAGGTTCTGCTCCGAAAGTCTGGGAAGAAGCTACAGTAGTTCCTGTTCATAAAGGTGGAGATCGTTGACGTCTCTGAATTTTCGAAAATTGTCAGTCACAAAGAAAATGATAAAGTATGTTTGTTTGAAAATGATAAGTATGTTGTGAAAATGTAAAGTTTTTGTATCAAAACCAGTTCAATTTTGAAAACGTACAAGATGCAAGTTTGTATAACCCCGCTCGTGATATCCCAGTTGCAACCGAATCTCGTTCCACGAATTCCTTAACAGTTTTGCCGAAATTCCGTAACTTCAGGGTTCTCGAGAAATTTCGGGACTCTAAAGAGGGAGGAAGTTTTTAGGCAAGGTTATTCGACCTTACGTGGGGGTAGAGGCTAATTAGTTTAGTATTACGTAACGTTGATATATTTTTTAGTTATTAATACTTACATTAAAAAATATATTTTATTCTGTCTTACATTAAGACAAAACATAATATATTAAAACACACTTAAATATTCACAGGTGAAGTTATGATGTTATAATAAAGAGACATTTTTTCTCTAATGGCTTTTAAAAGTTGGCAAAAATGTTCACCTCTGCGTGCTTCGTTTCTTACTCTTCCCCTATTTTTATTTTTAGGGCCATCCACATAGCGCCAGTCGAATAAATAGGTTTATTTGGCAGGCTTAATTGAATTAATTTAAATTCACTTTTTAATCGTGTGTAATTGCACGCGAATAGTATTTAAAAACTCTTTGATGAGGTTATTAACCTCAATGCTGCGTGATATTTTGTACGGCTTCGCCAGCACCAGCCACCCCAGCGCTTTTCTCGGCAACCCATTTCAGTGGGAGATAACTAGTACCCGAATCGTTATTAAAAATCCATCCCTCGGCCGGGTTGAAACACCGTTTGATTATTTCGTGATTGCTTTCGCGCAATGCTATGGCATTCGCCTAGTGCTGATTGGAGAGAGCACAGTAAGACCCTCCCCCCCGGTGTGAAATAAATGTTTATCAATTTTTCTTACATTTTTTCAGACAATTCAAAAATAGAAACAAAGTATTCGAATACTTTCGGTAGTGTTTTTAAGCGATATTAGCAAAATTAGATGCTATTATCGAAAGTGAAATTCTATAAGTATTATAATTTTTAATAAATAACACAGATAGAATTAATACAAATTGTTTGTACATTATTAATTTTTATGAACCTTATATATGTAGTTGATTACGCAAACGTTACGTAATTATTTCAGGATGTTTGCAACAGAGCGTTATCGCTGAGTTACACGGGGAGGGGGGACCCAAAATACTGCAAATTTGCTTTACGTAATTAATGGATGGCCCCTAACCCATTTTCCCACATTATATTCCTTTAACTATTACAAGTCTTGTCCAATCGCAATCTCGAATTATGTTAATCATTTTTACATGGAGAAGGCCATGAGCTTTCTAATACTAAATACTAAAATATAAAATTGTTGGTTCTGCGGCTTTAGAGCACATGACTGAACATTGCATTGTTTTCCATGTATTTAATAGAGAATTAACGACTTAATTAGCTAAATGCCGTTGTATCTGCAGCGAGTCTAGCCGGGAGGTTCTAGGGATCGAATTTCGGCTAGGTATATATAGCTGTGTCGATTTCTGGAGGAGAATGGCCGTGGGAGCCCAAACCGGATGTGTAGTCCGGCTCCGGAACCAGCGGTGACGAACACCGCCATCTCTCGAGATGAAACATTCGCAACTATCGAGCATGGAAGTTGCCGTCCCCGGGGACATCGGTCTGCGGCGGGGGCGGGTAGCGTTGACGCGGGAGGCAACAAAGGGAGGCGGGGGAAGGGGCTCAGCGTTCGCCAGCACGTCCGGCTGGCCTGCGGCGCCGCAAAAAGCCCGCGGAGTATTTCCAATGCAGCGGCGCCGCCACCGCCACACGGCGCGCACATGCGCCTCTCGTCACGAGCATGGGCCACTCGTCACATGGCGCAACGCGGATATGAGCGAGAAGGGGGCTTGCAGCGGGGATTGGGGGCGGGAATGGGAGTGCGTATAAGGGGAGCTTGGGGACGAAGATTTGACGATTTTGACGGCTTAAGATGGTGTTTCGAGTGGGCTGGGGGCGGGCTTGGGAAAGACATGGAGCGTCTACCGACCACGGGGTTAGGGAGGGCTGAGACGGCTTGGGATAAGCTTTTGGGCGGGCTTGGGACAAGCTTGGAGGCTGCTTTTTGGTGGATTGCAGCGGGGCTTGGGGCACGCATGGACTACGCTTAGGGCGAGCTTGAGGCGGGCTTGGGGCGGGCTTGGGCTGTCTTGTGTGTTACGTGGGCTTGGGCTGTCTTGTGTGTAAAGTGTACGAATAATAAGCAAATCCCACCCACGTGATTCTTGTAGGCCTCTCTTTACTAATCTAGGTATTTTACCATTACCTTGTCTCTTAATATATGAATCAGTGGCTTTTGTCAAAAATGACTTTCTTAAAGGCGGGAATATATTTTCAGCAAACGCCATTGTCTATAACTACAACAGTCGTCGTAGTAATTATATTCATCACGTGAGAATATCAACAGCTCACTACAAAAATTACATATAATACATGTACATTATTTTTCAACACATTGGCAGGTGACATTAAACGATTAAATTCGATGCAAAAGTTTAAGTCCCAAGTAAAATCTTTTCTGTTGCACAACAGTTTCTATACAATTAGAGATACAGATATAGAGATATAGATTAAATGTCAAATCTTAAAATTAATATTCCTTTTTTTTGGATGCTTGGTATAGACCAAGATTTGACATTTAATCTATTATTTACCATTTGGATTGCGTAATTTTAAAGAACCTCTAACACGTATTCTTCAGCTTCTGCGTCAGTGACCTCCATTTCGATCAGATTTTCGTCCAGTTTCCCTGATCCTTCAGCAAATGCTGAAAACGCCCGTACTTTTGCTTCATCGCACACACAGTTTTTAACTGTTTTTGACGTAAATAAAGAATCCAACATGAAGTGTATCATACATAATGAAAGAAATTTGGTCAGAGGAACTCTGAATATTGTCTCTAAAAATGGGTTTCTTTCAATAAAACTAAGTCTGATGAATACATTCCTTCCAATAGGGAAGGGTTTTACCACCAAATTAAAAAAGTCTTAAACTATTTTAAACATTTTGTCTTTATGTATTATTTTATAACGCATAAGTATTTTATCAGTCAATTATCGACAAAAATATTTTTCTTCCCAATTGATTGCTGAACCATTATATTTTTGCTATTTAATTACGCATCAACATGTATGTTATTAGCTACCACTATTGCATTTAAGGGAACTGCAACTGAAGATGACATGATATGTTGATGATAGGGGGTGAAAGGACGAACACGTCCGGGACTCGAACCCGCGATCGGAAGCGGGACTCGAACCTGCGATCGGAAGCGGGACTCGAACCTGCAATTCTGTCCGAGGTCCGAGATCGCAAGGGCACTATTGCCTTAACGATTTCGGCCATCAGGACTAGCAGAAGCATTGTTGTCTTGCTTTCGTGGTCCTATCTCTGGAAATGTGCTCTAAAATTGTGATGGGGCTACACCTGGCGAGTCGTGCGGCCTCTTCCTTGCTACCACCCGCATCCGCGAACTTATTTAACGCAGCACACAGTCGCACACGCAATCACACACGCACATATGCACACATTCACACAAGCAAACACAACGACAAACACACAGTGACACACACACACACACGAGGACTCTCTCTTTCTCATTTACTCATTCACTTATAGACATTGCTATTGTCAGTCGATGGCTGGATCATCTGGATTGCAGCTTGCCGTAAACTAGAGAGAAGTTATGCTCGTAACTAGCGAGAAAAGAGGATCCACAGCTCTCAAAGTCGGCAAAAGTCGGCGTCGTGATGGACACGTGATTGTCCTTTAGAGGCCACGTGGACTATGCCAGCAAGAAAGCAACGGTGATGAATGCTGTGTTAACCAGGTTAATGCCGAACACTAGAGGACCTCGTCATGAAAAGAGAAAGCGACTTGATTCGGCCGTCACATCTGTTCTACTTTACGGATCATGAGTTTGCGCCAGCTCTTCACATACGAAGGGCTACGTAAAAGGAAGGGCATTAATGCATTTTGTATCGGCCACTTGTGCTCACGATAGCATGCGCGCCCCGCAACGTCTCAAGTAAAGCAGTGTGTGTCATCGCTGGCACGCCCCCTACAGCGGTTGGACGTTCCTCCAAGGGAAGGTGGCCCAACCGACTGACCCCTACGGCTGAATCGTGGATCAACAGGAAGCACGACGGATTAAACTACGATCTCACGCCTTTGGATTCTCCCGAACCTGCATTCAAACCTGCAATTTGGAATACACTACAAACTGCCCCAGGTGCGAACGTGCTGTCGAAAACGCGGAACACATTTTTTGGTGCTCACATTTCGTCCCTCTGAGACAGATCGTCGTCGAGATGCACGAGATCCACCCGATGACTTCCGAAAATATAGTTGCATACTACTGGTAGTACTGCTGGAGTTAAAGACGACTGGAGGAAGAAAAAAGAAAGGAAATCTCAAAAATGGGATTCCTCTCGACTACTACCCAGATAGAATAGATACGTCATGTAACTGTCTATTCCTCTGCCCGTGGCGTAATGCCGAGAGGCGGTTCCAGGGGATAATAGATGTGAAGCAAGGTTTAGTTTTAGTGAGTTAAATCTCACGCGCTGGGTAGTTCGGGCTACCTAGTAGCTTTTGAAGATATTCACCTTCCCTCCTAAACAAATCACACGCATATATACTATCTCTATATCTTATCTACTTCTTCTCTCTCTTCTTTCTCTCTGTCTCTCCTCTCTCTATCTCTTATCTATCTCTTCTTTCTCCTTCTATCACTTTTCTCTCCCCCCCCCCATCGTTTTGTCTATTCTCACTCTGCCCTGAACCGCTCGGCTCGTTGTTTGCATGGCAATCCATTAGCATCCGCCCATTGGGCGGTGGAGCAGTGCTTCGCAGAAGCGGCGGTTTCTGGGCGTTCGTCGAAAGACTTGCTCCCAGGTCTGGCGGAAGGTGGGCGGGGGGGGGCGAGGGAGCCGTTCATCAGCGATGGGGAAGGTCAGGCGACGGGCGCAGGGCACGAGCGCAAACGGCCTCTTCGCAGAAGCCCGATGCGACATTGCCTTCCCGGAATCTGGTGGCAGATACCAGAAATGCACGTTCGTTTTTCCCTCGTTAGCCTCGTCTCGTCCCCCGCCGCCCTGCTCGCGGGTCACGAGCCACGGCCCGCCACCTGGCCCTCGACCGACGGGCAACGTCCGCAGCCAGCCGCACACAGACGCTCTTCGACAACGGATTTCCACGAAGACAATGAACGAACGCTTTCCTTATTTGAGTACATACTTTCACGCAAATTCCTTTCGCAGAAGATGATTATGAAGAGGCAGCTTCACACAAAGCAAACGCATCGCTTCAATTGCTTTGAAACAGTCGTGCAATCAATTGATTGAGATTGATGCAAAAATGGAAAAACGAGGCTATTGGTTCATAATAGCGTAATGATTTACCACACCCAAAATTTAGGAAATGAATTTCTGAGAAGTTTGAATAGAAATGAAAGGATCGCGTGCTATTCAATGGATTTTATAACAACCATTTGCATTAACCGCATCTTTATGATTTTAATGTCTATCCCCTCCGGGAAGGATATTGACGAAGCAATCATAAAAATCAATTTTCGATTAATTTTAATGTGCATTTCTTCCAGCATTTACAACGCTCTTCAATTTACTGATTGGATTCCTCTTTCCTGCTAAGTATTCCTTTTTTGCAGCATGTCGTGTCAGTCACAATATTTACGTCACGTATTTGGTGCCAGACATTTGAAACTCGCCTGTTGATGTCAGGAATTGCTCGTTTCTGGTTATTGTACTATGTTTAGTTCATTATTGACAATCGCTAATGGGTGTTTCTGAATGTGTTCAGTGTATGTGTGTGTGACGTGTGAGAGATATCAAGTCCAAAAAATGTTACAACCTCGATGATAGAAAATATAATCGCAGATCATCAGCATTATTTCTGAATATTGATTGCGTGAGGACAATGCCAACAATAAAAAATTTGCAATTTTTCAAAATGAAGATATTTTAACGAAACTGAAACTAGCTATTTTAGGCGCCCTCTATGCTGTGAGGTAGAAAAGACTTTTAAAACAATTGTGATAATTTTTGAGAAAAGTTTCAAATGTTCATGTAAATGACCTACAAAATTCAGAATCTTTGTTTCAAACTCGTAGAGCCTTCATTTCGTCCAAAATATATCGGGAAATATCAATTTTGAAGAAAGTCATATAAAGGGCTTAGGCATCGCATTGATCACAAACAGGTCGGACATTGAGCAGGGAGACGCTTTCTATCAAGAGATTTTTCGTAATCAAGTACCCACAAGACGTGGATTCTCACTACACAAGGTGTTCGAGGAAGTAAGACATTACATATAGAAACCAGATTTATGCACTTTTCCGACACTAGAAGCCGCAGTATGGGTTTATCTATCGAAAATTCTGATTTTTTACTTTGTCAGTAGCACTACTTAAAAGGCCTTTATTCTCAAAAATAATTCCATTAAATTTTTTCCTGCATGGACGAAGATCGCTTAAAAATATCATTTTCTTTGAACTATGAATTTTCAAAAATAACAAAGTTCAAACTTATTCGGCGTATTCCCACAACTATAATATTGAAGGTAAAGTTATTTCCTTAATATAATCTGTCCTTCAGACACATTTTTTAATGTCATAAACAATTTTTGGAAAATAGAAGTAGTTTTACCTTAATTACACGTGTAATATAGATAATTTTAAACAATTTCTCGTCAAGATTTTTGTTTATTTTTTCTTGGGATGGAGCATGTCTCTTAAAAGAAAGCACATGTTTTATATTCGGCGAAATTTCGGTCTTTGAAACGGAAACAAAAAATAAGACCGCAAAACTACAATAACGATGATAGATATTCCCAATTAAATGTTATTTAATTATTATTTATGTACCAAAGGCGTTATAAGGGTTCTAATGACCGAACAGCGACAAAATGCTCGAAAATCTATAGCCCGAGGGCTTTCTGTCGCCCGAGATCATTAGATTCAATTAACGACCGTGGTGCTCACATACTTTTATTTTTTACCTAATTTCATTGATGCACATTTATTTATTTACTAAATAACTTGATGTTAACTTGGCTTAGTTTGTCTTTTCATATTTCTCTCCCATAATTCCCTTTTATAATTCCATTCATAAGAGAACATGTAGCAAGATCCAACGGATTTCATATTTAGATTTAGTTTTATTTAGACAAAAACAGTAAAATAAACTGTAACGTGAGGGGAGAAAATCATCTGTGAACGTTTTCTTGAGTTCCAGAATCCCTTCCCACCATTTTAACTATAAATTCTTGAAAGATTATCGAAACACAAATTAAATTTAAAAAATTAAAAGCGCATGTGGTTAGCACGAGGACATCGCTACACCGTATTCTGGTGTTCTCAACCTGATACGTGTGAGGAAACCCGACCGGGAAATGAACCCGGGGTCGTGTCAGGAGGGCGAGCACGCTGCCAATGAGCACAGCCGCGAGGCCAAAAGCATACGGAGATTGTAAATTTATAACTAGGGAATGGGATTTATTGTAATAAAAATTATGAATTTATATTTCCCAAAATTGTCAGAAAAACTAGAAATTATGTAAAATAAAAATTCGTCATAGCGTTTAAATTTCCCCATGCAAGCATTTTCCAATTTTAGAACACAACATGTGGCAGTCACACCTTAAAATTAATTGCGACAAGATGAACGAATATTTAATATCTACAGTAGTGATTGAACACTTGACTGGGTTTCACCAAACAATACAAGTTTTAAACACAATGTATGATACGTACCTAGAATATACGATGTTCACGAGAAGCGTGTGAATAGCCACTGACGGTTCGGGGACCACGCCCCCCCCCAACATTATTTCCGTAGCCTCTGTTACTCGGGGTCCTAGGGTTCGTGACTGGTCGGGGGATGTTTGGCGCTGGGAGCGAGATCGCTGGGGCCAATTCAACCAGTCTGGAGAAGCTTTCTAGCGGCCAGTTGCTCTGACCAGTAGTTCTCCGCGGGTTCTCCGATAAATCTCTGGCGAATGTCGGAGCAGTACCTTAACAAACAGGCCTCGGGACGCGCACGATCCTTCCTTTCGGATCCTTGCCTCCCGCTCTCCCCCTACACGCACGCGTGTCATGCACGAAACGTTGCTGAGGAAAATCCCTGGAAGGGGAATAAATCCGCAAACCGGGGATTAGGTCGGCGTCAGATCTCCGGGTACAGCACCACACCCGGACAGCCTACCACACCACACCACAGCCTACAAATGCATCGCGAGTTTTGGTTCTCAAAGTCAGAAACCGTATCGTCGAAAGATAAAACTTCAAAGCTTATCGTTTTCATTGACAATTATTATTAGTGAATCGAATTCGCCTTGTCCAGTAGTAGCTCGATACTAGTTTTAACTCTCAATTAAACAAAATATGGTTTATATAACGAGTTACTTTACTTACTTTAGAGTTATGCCATTTATTTATTCCATTTGCTTGCATCGTAACTTTAATCAATCGAATTCATAAAAAATGCCGTCTGTGTTGTGTTGGTATTAAAGCGGGCCACAAGGGAATTAACAATATCGTTACATGCTTTGTTTCCGGTCCCTAAACACACAGCACATAAAAAATATTGCAACGCGTTCTAAGTCAAATGCGTGTATTTTACTTTACAGAACATTAGTTACCTGGTAATGAACTAAATACTCGAAATTCTTTATATTTATCTTGGAGGGTCATATTGTAGGGCGAGGGAATCCAATGAAGGCACTGAATTTGGAGGTTCGTGTATTTCCGTAAGAAATGATGATTCTATTGTCCGAATAATATTTCTGTCAACTTGACAGTTGGGGTGGGGTAGAGCGATGTTGCCACAGTGAGGCCGTTCTCGCATCAGATCACTACAGAGGCAGGAGCAAGAAACAAGTCGCAACAAGAGCACACCGCACACACGATGCAGAACCAAAGTAGTAATGGCGCTTTTCAACAGTCAGTTGCTTCGCGATGTTAGATGTCTTTTTTCCCTTCATTTCATATGTATCGTCAACTCCGCAGTGACACCTGAAATTTGAAGCATTTCAGTGGAAAAACTCTCCCTTGTCAGCAGCCAGCTGTCAAGTAGATAGAAGTATTTTAGATTTTAGATTTATTTAGTCAAAAACATTTTAAAAAAATATGTGACGTATGGGGGAGAAGATTATCCGCGGCGCAAGTTTTCTTGAGTTCCAGAATCCCTTCCCATCATTTTAACAATAAATAGTTGAAAGATGAGTAAAAGTTTAACATAGTTTGAAAATATAGACATTTTCGTTTATGACTTATAGAAAACTTATTTGCATCGGTACACGAATTGCAAGTATGATTTGTCTGCATTGCTAACAAAATAGTAATTCGCTCTTACCTCTACTCTTACTTCTCTCCTCTCTAACTTCTGAGGAGATTGCCATATTAATTTTGTGGGTGAATATGACGAAAAAAAGCAGTTTGTGAACTTCATATTTTTAATTTAGTGTGTGCGACAGTAAATACATTTAAATCGAAACAACAATAGTCGAATTAATAGTAAAGAAAACCACAACTAGCTGTGAAATAATAACGGATGGTCTACGCTGTTACTACGTACCACGGTGTACAAATTCTTATAAGTACTCGGAACTGAAACACTGACATAATAATACACAAATTATAGATTCTTTACTAAAGTTAAAATAAAATTTACGGACTACTTCTAGCAGGAACCATGGGACGAAGTTTATAACTTTGGGTGATCTGGGCTGTCCGGGTGACGCCGCGTCGAAGGCTGAGTTGCCGACGTTTCGACCATCCTGTCGTGGTCTTCCTCAGGGCTGGTATGCCAGCCCTGAGCCAGACCACGCCCTGAGGAAGACCACGACAGGATGGTCGAAACGTCGGCAACTCAGCCTTCGACGCGGCGTCACCCGGACAGCCCAGATCACCCACATGACTCTGGTCGCGGAAGCCTACGACTTCAGTTTATAACTTTGTTGACACAGTCCCAATAATGTCATTTATTTTGCTCACAGCTTTAATTTCACCTTAGCGCGTGATTTCCTCTTAAAAAGAAGCAACTAAAATTTCTCGGATAAGCAATACTAGGAAAATGCAAGGAATTACAACATACGTGTAAAACAATTCTACTACTTTATTTCTAAACATCAAAACGTATCACCGTGTCTACTTCCCAAAATACATCAGCATTTGAAGAAAATTAATAGTATACGCAAAAATAATGAAAAATGATGAGGATACTTTGAATGCTAGTAACAAAACTAAGCAATGTGGAAGATCGTAAAAAATATGGCCACATTAAGTCAATCTGTGTAAACAATGTTGTTTAAAGAACGGTGACAGAAGTAGGCAATTCGGTAAACGTTTCAAATCTTTCAACCAATATTATTCGAGTATTGCGACTAATCTCGTCAAGGGATTAGAACCAAAAAAATCAACATCATACGCTTCCCCCAAAACAATTCGACAGATGTTTCCGAAACTTCTTCCAGCGAAATCCTCAGAACAGTAAAGAAAAAAGTAAATATTCGACTGCTTTAGATCAATTTCCCAAATGTTTATTAAAAAGTTGTGCACCTTCCTTTATATACACATTAACTGGCATTTTCAATGCTTCTTTATGGACAGTAATATTTCCAAATATTTTCCAAATAAGAAACATTAAACCACTTTTTAAAGGCAACAAAAATTAAGTTCAAAATTATCGGCCAATAGTCAGATTTCTCAATGACGGAAGTTTTTCTATATGCGAAAGAAAACAGGAACGGGAAAAACGAAACGTTTCAGACTCAAAAGACAGAGACCAAACTGTTCCACAGATTGAAAAGATGGCTCTGGACACTACTCTGATGTCACATCAGGTGTCTCATGCTCGGCTCCGAAAACGTCGGAAAATTATACTGTGAATTGGAAAAGTGACCTCTTTCAAACTATTTTTCATTGTCCAGTTTTGCTTCGATACATTTCTACTTATTTTTAATTATTTATTAGTAGCAAAAATAGTTTGCGCACAGGGCGCTGTGAAGTTTCGCGCTAATGAGAATGCGGAATGGAGACAGTAGGAATGCGGTGGGTGAAACATAACGCGCCTTCCAACGTTAATAAAATATAAAAAATAAAATAATATTTTAGAAACAAATACAAGCTTCTTTCATTTTTAGGCCATAGAAATATGGCCCCTTTTTATTAGTTTTTCCACCTCCATAATTGTTTGAAAATAAAACCATATTTTTAAAACACACATACAAATAATCATTTGTATATAATTCATAATTATAGACATATAAAACTCCTCGCTCCCAAAATTCGTCTCTGAATCCGTTCCTGTATATATCAATGCATAGATCATGCGAAATGCCTTGCCATACTATCCCTATACATCATAATAATCAAAATACGAGTGTAAGCCGATATGTATCTTCACTTTTGTTCTAATCAACTGGTAGGTTACCAGTACAGCTTTGTGCACTAACCAACCTTAAGATGACTTCATTCATTTGCTTATGGTAAGTTTCAACGTTATCATATTCAATGATCAATTCATCAATAACTTGAAGTTTCGCTTGTGTTGTTACATCGTAAAGCACCAATTTACGTTTGCACAAGAACGGAACAGGCTTTTATAATCCATTTTTGTGATCTGAATATCCAGTGAATGTCACAAGAAAAGCTGACTTTTTTTTTCTTTCTGAGAGTATCGGAAATTCGGTGAAATTATGGACCAAGTACACTGAAAACCATGGTACCCAAGTTGAAAAATGGTGTCTTTGGAATGTTGTTAATTTTTACTTTCTCGCTACCGTGGTAGAAAGAGAGTTATTGAACTTCGAAACCAGACTTTTGACTTATCCCCGCATATACAATCTACAATATTTTGATAATTACTGCATATTAATTTATGGATTAAAAATTAAAAAAATATATACAGCATATTTTTAATATAATTTTATTAGGACCCAAGAAACGCGATATAAAAATATGCAACGGAACAATGAACACAATAAACAAAAGTGGTTTCACAATATTCACGCTCTGAACATTATTAAAAAAAGAATGAGGTAAATTCGAGAAAAACTTTAAATTCAAATATCAATATATTTCAATACCTAAATATTAACAATTTCTGAAATGATAATATAAATTTAAACGAAGAAAATAAACTCATATTAAACACAAAAGTTATGGCCGTTACATTAACATCTCGCCTAATACAAGGGGGTTCAAATATGACCGGGACTGATTTTTTTTCAAATACCCCGCCATGCGCATTAACTGTGCCGCCTGGAGAGAATCTAGCCACAACCCCCCACCTCCCTCCTTTGCAGGTTAGAACCTGTTCAGTCGAGTCTGGGTCTTGCTAGAACGATGAGTGAACAAAAGGTGCCGCGGTGTGTGGAACAACGCATTATCATCAAATTTCTTGTTGGAGAAAACGTTCAACCGTCGGAAAGTTTGCAGAGACTCAAAAAACTGTACAGGGAAGAGTGCCTCTCACGGACACGTGTATTTGAATGGTGTGTTTCAGAGAGGGACGAGAGCGCGTTGAGAATGAACCTCATAATCGTCGGCCGCAAACATCAATAACCCCAACAAACATTGATCGTGTTAATGTGGGTAGTGTAGAAGACATGATAAAAAATACCTAAAATACAGAAAAGTGAATGCTGGTGGGTTCCACGCACTTTGACGGACGAGAACAAATTGATGCGCACGCAAGCTGCCAGTGTTCTTCTAATGCGGTTTGAAAATGAAGGAGATGCATTTTGGAAGTCCATTGCAACCACTGATGAAACGTGGGTTCTCTATTTTATTCCCGAGTCCCAGCAGGCATCACGTGAATGGCGACACGCCTCTTCTCCAAAACCCAAGAGAGCGCGGAAGATCCGTTCGGCGGGAAAAGTGATGGCAACATTTTTTTGGGACTGGAAGAGTGTTAATATGTAGACTTTCTTACAGAAGCTAACACCATCAATGCAGGTTATTATTCTGCACTTTTGGAAACAGAAATCAAATAAAAGATCCGATCCAAACGGAAGAGAGGTGGAAAACGTGTATCATTCCTACAAGACAATGCACGGCCTTATACTGCTAAAACAACCATGGCAACCATCAGCAAACTGAAGTGAGACCTTCTACCACATCCGCCGTACAGTCCAGATTTGGCCCCAAGTGATTTTTACCTGTTTGGACAGCTTAAATCACATTTGCAAGGCATGCGATTTGCGGATAATGACGCAGTCATCCACAGTGTTCGGGACTGGATATGCCGACAACCAAAAGACTTTTATGAAAAGGGCATTAGGATGCTCCCAGAACGTTGGAAAAAATGTATAGAATCTGGAGGGGAGTACTTTGAAGAATGACATGTACAAATAAATTTTTGCTAATAAAGTATTTCGTAAAAAAAATCAGTCCCAGTCATATTTGAACTCCCTTGTACATCTTGAAACAATATTTCTATAAATACAGTACCGGCAGCGTATAAGCGACTCAAAGATGTGCTGTTGCCACACGTTACTACGCTCACAGGTAAGTTAAATATCAAAACATTAACACTTACTGACAGGCAACGACACGTCTTGATATCATGTTCATGCGATAAGGTTAGCCACAGCCGATCCTAATTGCCATCGTGATTTCTTATGAATCAGACGAGCAGAAACGCTGTACGCTGACTGTAAGAAAGTAAACAAAAGCCTCACAACCTAATTGCTTCAGAGGTCACATGACGTACCACAGCACTTGCCAAGAGTACGGTCAGTTTCTCACACACTGCCGGTACTCTAGAGACAGAATTTACAAGCGCTATCAAATGCTAAAATATGTATGCAAACATGTACAACAAAATACCAAAACATGCACGATGCAGGGTAAAAATAGGCAAAACATGGACAATCAAATGTTAATATAGTATACTTCTCGTTTTATTGCTATATTTCTTGTTTGGTATATTTATTTTCAATAACTACATATCCCTAAGCCGTTAACATGTGTTTTCATCGCTAGCAAAACGAAGAAAATATATTTAAATAGTTTTTTTATGGGAATAGCACCATAGCACTTCCTTGCTCTGCAGGAAAAGCTAATTCTAGGCAGCTGGCAGCGGAGATGCTTGCGCACAGCCATTTTGGATATTACACTTATACCTCCCGAAGAACAACTTGCCGCTCACAGTTTGTTGTTTATTATTTTATTTGTGTACTAATGTAAGAAACGCTTCACAATAATCGACCCGTAATGTGTTATGAATATGAGTAGTATTTCCATACAAATGCATGTTTTTATTTAAGTTTCATAGAGCTTTCAAACTTGGTGTGTGTGTGTGTGTATGTGTACTGTTCTTGGCAAACTCATTTTTAAAATGCATACTTTTTCTGTGCAGGTTTGCAAGTTTTGGTACTTTTATATATATATATATATATATATATATATATATATATATATATATATATATATATGTATGTAATATACTTTTTTTCAGCATTGGCAGTAATGAAACCCGAATACAGAAATATTGAACGTCGAAAAAGAATAGAGAGTCGCAGTTTCAAATATTGAATCCAGATATAAACAATTGTTGATGAAGCTAGCTCATCCTTCCCATTAATTTTTAGAACAATTTTATCATAAAATTAAAAGTTGAATAAAATATTACGTGTTATTTTAGTAGATAATTAGAACGGAAAAATAAAATAGCCTACTATATCACTTATTTGTGTGGAATGTTTAGTAGGCATACTCTATATATTAGAAACTTGTTAGCAAGGGAGCCGCAGGAAATTAAAGCCAAGGGAACTGTGGACGAAAACGGCGAAAACCCCTGTTCTAAAGGGGCCTTGCAAAGAAAATAATTTGATACAGACTCATCAAGCCTAGTAAAATATGTACATGAGGGATGGGTACATGTTAACAAGATCACAAGATACCCTCCTTTGTAAACTATCTAAGGGCAATCTGAGTATACAGGTGAGTCAACTTAAGTTATTGCAATGCAGTTTTCACGGAAGTGCATGAGCGAATGGAGCTAATTGATACGTGTTTTCATTTCTATTTTATTACTTGTATTTTATGAGATATTTGAAGTAACTTTGTTTTTTCAAATGGAATAATACATTTTTTCGGCCTATCATGACGAGCGTAAAAGGATTAATCCAATAGATACTTATTGTCATATATTAAGATTAGCGTTATTTTAGTAATTTTGATTTTTTGCGTCTCATGTTTAACGGATAAGTTGAACGCAACAGCCCGCCACACCAGGTCATAGCGCTCCCCGTTAGCGCGCAATCGGGGAAGGGAAGGGACTTAGTACATGTACAAATGAAACATATTAGAAATATTCACAAAACTGATGCAGATTTTTTTTCCTGAATTCTGCTCTTTCCGCATTTTCATATTTTTTGTATATCTTAAGGATTGAAAATACGGATGTCATAAGTAGTATGTATTGAAATAAGATTGTTATTCCAACTTCATTTAAAGGGGTGTCATACCACAGGATATTAATGGGATCTTGAATCTAAACACAGTGCAATCTACTTATATTACTATATATTTACTAACTTAGAAAAGTTATAATGTGGCGAGGTTATTAGGCAAGATATATCCCGATTGGCATACGCGTATACTCAGGAATTTCACTAAATTTTAATTTTTACCATCCCATTACGGTGAAGAAAGTAATGATATATATAATCTAGTTGATAAGGATATTCAACCATTACACAAAAAAATGTTATGATGAAAATTTAGAAAAAGTAACCATTTTGTTACTAAATAATGCTTATCCGATCAACTTTATAAAGACAATGGTTCGCCAACGCCTACAAAATAACTGCCCGACAAATGAAAATTTAAAATTAAGGGTAGAATTCATAGTCGTTTCTTATAATGAGAGTTCTAAAAGTACTAGATTTCGATTCATAAAAAGTCCTTATTTTCAAATGTGTGACGAATGAGTATTATACACACATTCGTGTAAGGGAGGTTGCCTGTAACCTTAGCTATTCCTCATTCGCCACTAGGTTAACCAACTTTGGTTAAGTTGAAGTACCAAGTCTGGTGAAGTCAACAAACAAATACATTTATGCGACATCGCAGACGACGATGAAACGAGTATTTAGCGTAACAAAGTAGATCAGATATGCTGATTATCCATTGGAAGATCCAATTTAGAAAATATCTTCATATTCGTAAAATCACTGTTGTAAATACTCTTTTGCTCTCATTGGTGAAAGAAATGTAACAAAGATAGGCTTACCAATCCCTCCTTTTATGAAGATGTTAATAGCATTAAGATTTAATTCATAATAATATTAGTATTTTACACATAATAAATAATAATAATAATAATAATAATAATAATAATAATAATAATAATAATAATAATAATAATAGCATTAAGATTTTACGCAACTTCATTCTTTCAGGTTCGTTCTATAAGCAATGTATGTGCTATCGTATGAAACAAATGGAATTTCTTGATATCTTCCAGATAATTTTATTGTAGATATGATAAATGTATATAAATTAAATTACATCTTTTTTAGATTACGTAGTTCTCTATAAAGTTCGTCAAGCTACACTAAATTCAATGTTTTTCTGAAGTTTTAGAATCGTTGGTAGGTAACATAAAAGAATTTTGTAGTTTTCATCCGAATGAGAAATTTCGCATTTGTAGGTATACCATACGTCTCTTCTCCCGACATTTCATTAATATCCTCATTTTTTTATTGGAAAGAAAGCATTACTTTTCAATGCAACCTAGACGTATATACGGAGGACACTATGCTGTTTTTTTTTCCAACTTTTTCGAGTCTTCGACATCATAACATTTCATTGTTATATAAATAAATGACATTTAACTTCAACAGTCTCCCCTAACAAACGCCAAAATCCATTGATGAACTATATATACATTTAAGTCATTTATTCTACGAAATGCAATAGTGTTGCATCAGCTGGTACAACATATTGTACAACGTATTGTACGCTGGTGCTGTTATAGATTCTGGCTCTGTGTTAATACTATTCAGCTGGCCTGTAGAATTAATACTACTCTGGGGTATTTATATTTCGAACAGGATAAAAAGAAGTCTTGTGCAATGAAATACTTCAGAAACTTCAAAAAGTTTGTGGCGAGTTTCAAAGAAAAGTGAAGTTCAAGAGGGAGTTCTCATCATCCACCAAATAGTTCTGATACAAAAGTGAAAAAGACTATAGACATTGAAGTAAGTCTATGAAAAATAAATTATGTCAAATCATTTTATATGAAGTGTCTTCTTTTTCCGCAATGGAAATATTGTAAGCCTACGCATTTTCAACTCCTAAAAGGCTAAAATGCTAGCCAATGAACGTTTCGTAAAATCGCGTTTAATGTTAATTCAACAACAAAACACACAAGTGAAAACGAAAATACGGTTACGGTCAACAACAATCAAAACGACGGAAACCACTGTTAAACACTGAGTCAGCTGACGGAAATGCAACGTTGCAACATTTCCGATACCTGTCGCATTTTTCATTTCTGCTCCCATAAGAGACGACTATGAAATACGCCTCCGTAACTGACCTTAAGGAGGTTGACAAAGGCAACGAGAGGGAGCGCGTTGTTTCAGTGACGACAATTTAGTGAATTTTCCTATAAAGACAGCACCTACGTAGGTGAGACATAACGAGTAGTGTGAAATTACGTGTATACGTGTGGCGTGATCGGTTTGAAACTAGGAGACAAAGAATAATAGCAGTCATGCCAACCCAAACATTGTAAGAATCCTGACCCTTACAAAGCACGTAAGGAAGACTTCAACAACGAAGAGAAGGCGGTGGAATATGACGGCACGAGCAAGGTATTGTATCTTACCTAAAGCGTAGGAATATCGGCTGGTGAGTTTAACGTTCTTAGCAATAGAAAATGCAATGTATTCTGGCTAGGTACTCAACGCAAAAGTAGAGTGGCAGAATCGAGGACAAAAGAAGAAATTAAAGACTTAAAAGGAAAACCAAATAATAATAATAATAATAATAATAATAATAATAATAATAATAATAATAATGCAGCAATTGAGATAGAAAGAGAGATAGAAAGAAAAAGAGAGAGAGAAAGAGATAGATATTGTGACGTCATGGATACTCACAGCGACCACAGACACAGAGCTTTCATATAACAAATATAT
>BOPP01000173.1:2735896-2752611 GCA_017312745.1 Gryllus bimaculatus
TTCTCCGATCAACACCAGGCAATGCCGGTACCAGTACCTGACAAACAGGCCACGGATCCGCCGCTGATATTTCTTCTCTTCCACGTCTATCACTCACCCTCTCACCTCTTACATACACTACCCTATTCCACCTTAACACGCTTCCCGCTGGGCAAGTGAGCACGATATTTTTTTTTTTCTTTGTTTTTCTTCTTTTTTTTTTTTTTTTTTTTTCTTTTTTTCTCTTTTTTTTTCTTTTTTTTTTTTTTTTTTTTTTTTTTTTTTTTTTTTTTTTTTTTTTTTTCTTTTGTATCTTCTTTTTTTTTTTCCTGTGACTAAATACCATCCAAGTCATCGAACCAGTAGTCGCCCGACATCTCATCCTGGAGAACGATCACACACCCGCATGTACAAACCATGCTCTAGACTAACGACGAATGCCGTCAGGCTGGGCGCGCCCGTATCACTAATTCAGTCAAATTCAATTACTTGACAAACCAAACTCGAACTTCTGGCTCCGAGCCAGCATTGCCGCCCTGTCACTGCCAGCAATCACTGACCGCAAGGCCTAGGTTCGTAATCCGACGTGTCGTAAATTTTCCCGTTATACTAGGACTAGTGCTGCTGGATCGACTCGTCCGCTGTCTGGAGAAACAGTCGGCGACCTTGCAAATCGAAGTTTCTCGTGTTTCCCGATCAATACTAGGAAAGTCCGCGAGCACCACTACATCCTAACAAACCGACCCGCGTACTCATATCCCCTCTCCTTATCCATCAAACTTCCCCTTCATAACACACAGTTGAACTTAAAGCAGTCAGATCGTGACCCTTGTGTGGCAGGGGGGTGTAAAAGTCCGGAGAAAAATTAGTAAAATATACTAGGAATTTCTTCGAATTTTTGCGATCATTTTTAATTTTTTTAATTGTAAAGTTAACCTTAAGCCTAAACGTAAAAATATTTCAGTCGTTCTAGTGCGCTTTCGTATTTGAATTCAAAGAAAATGCTTTTCCACTTCTTCTCTGCATATATCGCTCTCGAGCTGCTAAACGACGCATGCCTCTCCTGTTGACCACTAATTTCCACCATGCGAGCTCGCCCAAAGCGGCCATTGCCACGGTGACTGAATGTCTAAAGTCCTACTGTAAATTATAGTAATACTCCGAGGCCGACTGCCGTATAGGTATTACGATATTGAGCAGTGGCTCTGACCCTCGCATGTTGGAAACTGCTCTTGTACTTAGTGCATCAACTCCAGCTTATTTTCCATGCCCGTCGGGGAAACTATCTAGCACTCTGTCACAAGCTACCCACACCGACTCTTACCAAAATGCTACTGAAAATGTTCTATTTATTCTGAATGTTGCCTTTCTCACAGATCTACAATATCGCCATCAAATGTCCATTTTCGTTTTACTTGAATTAAAATTTGGCATACACAGTGGCACGATTACACTCATTTATTTAAAATTCCAAGTCAATGTAGTGACCTCTCTGCAGCGATATTCAAACTTTTAAAACCGCCAATATTCGATACAAACTTTGATCTATATGTCCGATCTTGGGGCGTTTGGAAGGGCCGTCACCATGTAATCACAGCATTAAATCACTATACGCTAAATATTAAGAATTATAAAACATCATAAAATCACATACAAACTTTTGCTTATTTTTATTTTAAATAGCATTATCACATGAAAACTATCAAACCCATATATTCAATCACCCTTACCTTGAACAAATTTAATTCTTTGTGATACTCTTCATTGGTATGCAGTCTTCACTTATAAAATTGTAAATATCATCGACTTCCATTATTACACCGTTGAAATCGGCTCCTTGCCACAACTCGATCATTTGGCTGCTGAGAGCCCTCGTCCTCGGGAGACTTGCAACAAGGACCCCTCTCAGCGGCGCTCCGTACGTCTCGCGTCCCGGCCGACTCCACATTCCCGCTGAGAGCATTCCGCTGTGCGTATATAACGCCTTTCTTTGCGCGAGGATAGTTCTTACACCTTCGTCTCGGACTGCCTCGCCAGATCAACTATCCGCAACGGTGTATTCAGAAATTTCGGCCCTTATAATATTCCACATCGCGCGAACAAGTTTGAAGCTTGTACAATAAATCCACATACCCGATTATTTATTGATAAACAAATGAAACGCCATGACCCGGAAGAAGGGGTAACCGAAATCCTCCTCCAGTGACCACCAATCCCCAGACACATCCTTCGAGAAGTCTCGCCACCAAGCAATTGTATCAAGAAGCTTAGCCAAACAGCCAATTAAACTTTAAAGACTCCGCTCATGACCAGACCACGTTGTCAACAGCGTTGCAGCAACTGATCCATAAGCCCAGTAGCTTTGCGGCAATAGTTTTATAGAGCGTTATAAGACGTATCTAGATCTAGTTTGCGTTTCATCCTGACGAAGCCAAAACAAACCGCTATTTGATGCTCAGAAAACTCTTCACCTGCACTTCACTAAGACACCACTTCACACCATAAAGATCGTGATGTTTGCTGCGGTTGAGTTCAACCGACCTTACATGTTTACATAAAGTCAATTTACATATTCTTCAACAATTACACCAGAAAAGCTCTGTGATTCCTCAACACGATTCCACAACTACTCGCATACTTTTCGCATCTCTAACTTTATACAATACGTTGGAACCATCGAGAACGACAGTACATGGTATGGTCTAATACCTGATCTGTTCTATGGCTTTCCGTTGGGAATACTTGAAAAGACAGTGTTATGCATAAAAACTCGCCACTCGCAACCCGAACATACGCCCACTTCAACTTGAGAGAATATCGCGCCCAATACTCGAGCGCTTATTTCCAAAGGTAAATCCGAATTTTCCGGAAGTGCAAGAATGCATTCGAGCAGAGACACCACTATCCACGCATTTCCCTTAGGTAAGTTAAACGTATCATACCTTCCCAGAAATGGTCGGCACCGGGGTTAGTCAGCGCCTGCCCTTGCCACCGCAAGGAGCGAGCCCTCACTCCAAAAGAGACGCGCTCCGAATCTTCGCTTCCGAATTACACCAAAATGCGCTTTCAATCACTCTAAGTCTACAATTTAACAATACCTTCCGCAGGCCTTCATTCAGGCTTTCCGTTCGTACAACTTCTCCAATGCAGACCCCAGAACTCTCAAAGCCTAGGCGTGCATTTGTAAGACCAAAATCAAAACCCTCTATTCCTCTCACATTACGCATGTTTCACATGCGTTTTATCGTTGACTAACGGCACAAATACATATTTTAATATTTCTTATGAATGAGAGTAGCTAGTGTGCTACAGCCCCCAGCACTCACGCCATAATCCCGGCCACTGGCTCTACAGGAAAATGTACATCTATAGGCAGCGGAGATGCTTTGTCCGCCACAGCCATTTTCATATTACCAACTATGTACTCCCGAGAACGACTCTGCCCGCCCACAGTATTGTTCTCTATCATCATTATTCTCGTTACTAAACCTAAGAAACGCTCACAATTACATTGAACCTGTCGTATTAAATAGTAGATATATTCCATCACCAACTGAATATTTCTTATTCAACGTCTTCCACACACCACACACACACACCAACAACACCATTACACACACACACACACCCACCATCAAACATCACCACACCACTACCACACGCACACCACTACAACCACCACAGAAACCTTTTCTGCGTTCAAACCAACATTTCTGTTCTGACTTGTAATGGGATAAAATGAACATTCTCTAAAAATTGTACACTAAATCACTATACATAATAGCAAATCATATGGCTTCATACCGTCTATACTATCACAAATACTAGATAAAAACCGTATTCTAACTAAACGTCATTTCCTACGTTTACCCATGACGCTTCTGTACATATTGACGCCAACATTCCTCTACTATCGTTGAAGAAATCTTCCCTTTAGTGCTTTTACTCCTACCCTCCTCTTGTCTTTCACTCCCGTCCTCCCATTCAGCATTTGACACAAGTCCCGGTTTCTTACTATTCTGGTTTCCATGTTTTCCACTGTAATTGGTCAAACTCGCCCATGATTTTCCTCCTTGTGATTTCGCTAGTTCTACTTAATCTCACTCCCTCCCCCCCCCCCCTTCCCTGTTGTCCTTATTGTCCTCTTATTGCCACTCTATTGTCAATATATATACCTTTGTTGTCTCCCCCTCTTTTCTATCTGTTGACCCGTTATGTCTCTGTATGACCGCTAATTTTTATAATCTATATATTTATATATTGCTCTATTATCTGCTCACTGAAACTGTCTTTAGAATTCATTCAATACAAATTAAGAATCCACATTTCTTATTGACAAGGTACACTTTCATTCTAAAAAGTCTTTCAAAAAACCCTTACTGAAAACTACACTCTCTCTGTATCCGCTTTGCCCTTTTTCAAGTGCACGTCGACATTTATTGTCATCCTTCACAGTATCATTCCGTAACATATCTCTCTAATTTTTCCATAATACACAAAATAATTCGCTTTAATTGACATATAGTATGTACCTACTTTATACTAGCGTCTCTACAAACCTCAACATGCTAAAAAACGAGCCAGCAAAAACATCGTCTTATTTTTTATATAAATTCATAGATTAGGACCGTGATAGTTACAATCACAGAAAACCATAAATTTACCCACCTATATTCCTTGTGATGAATGCAATCATTAGACGTCACGATAGTCATCAAATTCATTAGGTAAAGTAGAATGATGGACGTAGCCTTTTTTACTGTAACCGTAGAGAAGAGGAATAAGACTACGTTCTTTCAGCCTAGTCGTTGTTACTATACTATTCATGGAGACACTTCCATTGCCATTAATGTCAAGCGACCCATCACCGATTCCAATGAAGTACTTGTTGGAAGTCACTTGTTTTCATACTTTTTAGTTGTCTTCTCTGGAAATTAAATATGGTAACATATTTTTGAAATATTGTCGCCTCTTCCATCTATGCGATTATGCACTCGGTATACCTGTCCTTTGTACTACGTAATGTTCTTGTTTGGTACCCCCATTCTCCTGGATGTACCCTCCTAAGCATCTACTCATCTAAACTTTGTCCAGTTTTTCCCGCTAGCAGCCGGTAAGACGTTTCTTCAAATGTTCATAAAAAATACGCCCCTGTTCATGCTTGCTTCCCTTATTTTATGATACTTATGAGAGCTAGTTTCTTATCATAGCCCTACTTGCTCCAATCTGTTCCTCTATTCTAAGTCTCTTTCTTATATCCCAAATTATCCCCCCTAACACACATATCAATACTACCTACACCCCCTCAATTTTGCTTTACGTGCTCGCATTGGTATTCACTGAAATAGGGTTTGTCATATCTCCTTAATACGACACATGTTGTTCATTTTCTCTTTTCCCATATATTTCACTTCTGAGCTTTTCCTCTATCCCTGTCTCATGCAGTTTTCTGTTAATATTCTTAATTTTACTAATGTTTATTCTACGTACTCGATGTACTTTTATTGACCCATTTTCGTCGATCTGTTTCATTTACTCACTCCTTTCTTGATATTCAGAAACACAATTGCTGTTGATAGATCCTTATCACATGTTTTGTTGAGCTGTTATTTTGCTAGTTACGGTAGGAGACTGGCTACTATTTTGTAAAAAATCATATCTGAAGTTCGTTAACAACCCTAATGAGTGTTCTACAAGTTGGTTACAAAAATGTTTAGTTTACTAATGTCTCTCACTTCTTTGTTGGTACTTTTATTCATCATTAAACAACTTATTTTAAAAAGAGGGAATAGATTCTGGAGTTCAAGGAAACTTCTTCTTTAGCCCCGTAAGTCAACGTACACATTTTACTGTTATTAATGAGATTAATCTAATAAAAATGTAATCGTGCTCCGAAATGAATGTAATTGAGAAATTATCACAAAATGTTTAATGCAGCATTTACACTGATAAATTTTTCACTTCACTAAAACAACTAAATTAGCGGCAACGCGCAGGTCATTTTTCTCTTGAACAGTATCCGTATAGAAACAGCAAACCGTATAGAAAATGATGGAAGAAATAAGTGCGATTAAATAGAAGGATAGGAGATGTTTTTGGCAAACCACGGATGTTACAAAGGGTGGTTTAGTAAGATATGAAGACATTCATGTTCTAAAAGTTGCATCTACACACGAGGGTTTCTTCCTATGGGACAGCAGTGGGACTCGTGCATGTTTCTTAAGAGGAGGAAAGCAGATTAGATTCCTTGTGTCGCTCGCAATGGGATGAGAGCAAAGATTCGGTTTTCCTGTGGCGCCCGTCCGCCCTACAAGACCGGCTGCTCTTCGTACGTCGGCTTCTTCGAAAGTCGCCGTCCAATTTGAACGTAGTCCTCGGAGTCACGAGCTGGCAGGAGAGGGCGATACTGTCATCTAATCGGGAGCTTCGTCTCCACCTCAAGCTTTGATTGTCAAGTTCCCGATCGTATGACGGTGTTACCCTTGCCTTGAACACGTGATCTGAAGGTGACACTACATTGGAATCGGACAATTCTCGACTGTACAACCATGGCGTGTTGTCCTCCAATAGATGTCAGTCCAAGTGAGATTTTTCCCCTTCTGCCTTATGGCTCCATTAAACAACCTTTCCTCTTCTCGCCATATGGGCGCTGAGAGATCTGGGAGATAAACACGCGAGGAGAAAAAGCTGAAAGTTTCTCCTCATAGCGACTTCGATTGATGGCGATCGGTCGAATCGCAGATTAAGCACGCCCGTAGGTTAAGAACTCTATCAAATAAATATCCTCGTAGCTAACAACTCAAAAAATCTAAATTTCCCCTCAAATATCAAAGCAAATCTTTCGTTTGGTCATTTCATCCAGTCGAAGAAAATAAGAGACGAATAAAATAACACGTTCCTTCCTTCCTGTGAGAAATCGTCACTGTTGGAAAGACCATACTATTCTGTCAAAAACAAAAATAATTGAAATACAATGATGAAATGATTGCTTTTTCCTAAACGTTTTAATCAACAACGGGTGGCATCTGTATTGTCTAAACAATTGATTGACTAAAGCGAAATGAAAGGCCTGCTCCTCGCCCGATTAGATGGGACGAACTGCGTCAACGTGAAGAATCCTCCTCAGATACGTACTACCTATTATATCACAAAGATACCACAGACAATTAAAAATATATGATGTGGGTCGTCAGGACATTTGTTTTGAGTCATTTTAGTCCCCATAACGAGTAATAAAATGTTTTATCTTCATAAAACGAATATTACAATATTTAATAAATGTGTCACAAAAGTAGAAACCCTTTTGTTCCCACCGTCCCAATAATGGAGCGTATTTTTGTTCAATGCGTAGCCGAAATAACCGAACACTGATAGAAATATATCTCTTCAAAATAATAAACATAGTACAACAATATCGGATGTTTTAAGTAAATAGTTGTGAGAATATATATGTTAAAATCTAGTTGCACTTGTCGCACTTTTAAACATTTGAAAAATGTGGAAGATAGGAAATAAGTAAAAAAATAATTGATAGAAATATTTTAATAGAAATAATTACATATTATGAAGCAGACGACTCTATAAAAAACCATAAACATTTTAGGACAGACGAATTAACAAATGCAATTTGTGACAAAGTCAAAACCAAAGACTAAAGTTAAGAATTAACTAAATGCACGGTGTTTGTTATTAACTAAATTCACGTTTGATACGGATTCCAAATCATGCCAACCTCCAAAACTCATGTAACGTTGGTTCTATTTGTTTTTGTATTTATTTGCTATATACTTTCATCCCCTTCTTGCAAGCACATGTGCATATCAGCTGAAGCCTCTGGTGTTTTTGCTAGGATACTTTGGTCGAGTTTTTTATCAGCATTTAAAAATATAGATTTACTTTTATTTCTCATCGTAAAGAACGGTAAATCTTTCAAGAAAGGTATGGCAAGGAATATTCTCAATACCATCTGAGAAAAGTCGCAGACTTTTGCACTCTTTATTGTAGAGCAACATTCAAAGAATAATCTCCAAGAAGAAATGAACGACAAACCTGATGGCTAATGAAATTAGTTTTAATCTACGAATGCACAATAGGCGCCACTTTCTCTCGTCGGCCGTCCAACTGTGCGGTTTGCTCAGCAGCTCAGCCAGCGCCCACCACCCACAACGGAATTTATTTCTTTAGTCAGTTCCGTTCCTGCCCAGCCGCACTGCTACGTCACGAAGTCTCCATCTCCAGCCAGTGGCAGTCTCCATCCACTAGTGTGTAACCCGACTGATTCAGGGCAGTGGTTATTTCTATCCAAAGTTTTCATAGTGCTACATAGTTCTCAAAACCGACCCCCTCTAGGGGGGTACCCCGTCCCAGATGTCACCGCAATGCATCAACATCAACTCTACCTCGACTCAACCGACAACAGCACCATTCCTGCAGTCCCTCTGATCGGGAGATCCTAGGTTCGAGCCCAACGATGGCAGGATTTTCGACACTAGCATGTCGAATTCAACCGCTGTCTGGAGGAGAATTCTAGCGGCCGGCTGCTCATCGGTAATTTTCCGTGGTTTCTCCGATCAAGATCAGGCGAATGCCGGAGCAGTATCCTACTTACAGGACTAATGATCCTGGTGGTTCACGTACCCGGAATCCCAAAACAATCAAACAATCAATCAAACAGCAACATTCAAGTACTAAGGTCAGACCCAAGAAAACGCAGTCTCAGCAACCTCCAGGTAAACGGCGCCAAACACAAGGCTAATTTTCTCCCCTTTGGGTCTACCAACCAAGAACAGATCTGCACCGCTCGGGCAACGGGCGCATGATGACCGAAAGGAAAATCCCCATATTTTGAATGGCCCTATAGAACACATGATTAAAAAGCCATCTCCAATATTTATTCACAAAATTACAAACTATAAAGACTTGTTGGTACCTTAACTTTCGAGTTTCGAGAAAACTTTGTCACCCAAATACAAGATAAGGCAGTTAAAGCTATTTTTAACGCAATAGACGATTTCAGAAAGACTAATCATTTTCTCGAGCAGAATAAGTGTCAATATCACACGTTCAGAGACCCATCAGTCAACACCTTTAGTGCAGTAACTCGTGGAGAGCCGATCGATTACGAAGAAGGTGAATTAGCAAGGCGAATATTTTGAACGTCAAAGTTACGCGCTTCTTAAGATTTGATAAATCTCCCACGCCGTTATGTGCAGTTTTAGTGACTGATAGACCAACCTTTGAAAAACTATTAAGTATCAATACTATTTTCAGTGCCGTGGTAACAGTTGAACTCAGACGCCATAATTCATTTATTGTGATATGCAAAAGATGTCAGGACTACCGACACACGAAAGACTATTGTAATAAAGGTCCAAAATGTGTAAGATGCACTAACTGGCATAAACCAGGTAAATGCAATTTAAACCCTTAATTTAATCCCACTTGCGTAAATAGTAACCTAGCTCACTTCGCGTCATCACGCAAATGTGAATATTTCCAAAAGAGACAAGAAGTATTCATGCTAAGAAGTTCATATAACTACAGGGTGAACCAATTAAGTCATAACATCCCTTTTATCTCCTCATCCGTGAAAGATACGAAGATACCGTTTGGACAGTCCGTAACATAGATAGGGGCTTCTTGATTACAGCATATTTCTGTTCTGTACTATTTTTAATAACAAGGATATGAGGTCAACTCTTCAAATAGAAACCTATAATTAATTTTAGCCCATGTTAATGATATTAAAAAGACAATTTCAAATATGTGTATTACTTTATATTTAAGTGAATAGTTTTGTAGATATAACTATGTTTTGTAACGTAACTATGTTTTTGACTACAGCGGCCCCTTCGAATTCGATCTTTCCTTTTCTCCACTGAGAAACTTGAAAGGAAATGTCTCTTGCATTCCTGCTTTCCGAAAATGATCAAAGGTCACGTACACGATAGCGGGGCGGAGGCCACGAGTATAAAAGGCGCTGCTAAGGTAATAGGGCAGCTCACTTTTTCTAGTTTCTTAGAGCAGAATAAAGCAGATAATTCTTAGAGCATTACCAACGAAGATAAGTTAGATATGCTACTAGTGTATGGTGAATCCGGAAGAAATGCCGTTAGAGCAGTACAGCGATATGGAGAGCTGCATCCAGATCGTCAGCTTCCTACGCGCCAGCTTGTTGCAAGTATGTGCAAGAAACTAATGAAATCGGGAAGCTGGAACGCTGAACAGAAGACAAGGCAGAAAACTGCAACTAAAGAAGCACATAAGGAGATTGTTCTGGGGTCGACGCTTAGCAATCCACATGCTGGTTGGCGACATTTTGCTAAGGAATGTGGTATAAGTCAGACGAGTGTCATACGCATATTGCATCGGAATAAATTCCATCCATATCACCTCTCATTACATCAAGCTCTCGGCGGTCGGAATTTCGAACGCCGCCAGGAACTTTGCCGGTTTGCCCTGCAACGCCTGCGAGATGATCCAACGTTTTTTAAACGAATGCTTTTTACGGATGAAGCCACTTTTACCAACTGCGGTAATGTGAATTTATGAAATATGCATTACTGGTCAATAGACAACCCTCATTGGTTACAACAGGTACATCATCAGAAAGCGGAGTGTTAACGTGTGGTGCGGCATTATTGGAAATTTCGTTGTAGGACCTTACTTCATCCCAGGAATATTAAATAGCAATACGTACGCACTGTTTCTTCGAAACGTTTTACCTATTCTCGTAGAAGATATACCACTGAATACACGTCAGTGCATGTGGTTCCAACATGACGGCTGCCCAGATCACTCTTCCTGTGTAGCCACAGAAGTCTTAAATGAGAAGTTCCCAGATTGCTGGATAGGACGACTTGCTGAAGTGAAGTGACCTGCCCGGTCTCCCGATTTGACTCCTCTTGATTGTTTCTTTGGGGAGCACTCAAGAATAAAGTCTATGCAGAATTCACAACTACGCCAGACGATATGAAACGGCGTATCACCGAAGCTTGCTCTGCTATATCATGTGACCTCCTTACATCTGTTTATTTATCTTTCGAACGGCGACTGGAAATGTGCATTGCAGCAGATGGACAACATTTCGAACATACTATGCTTAAGTAATACCATTTTCATTAACAATGTATTTTGTATTCTCTTTGTACATTTTTGTTTTTAATTTTGATAAATGTATTTTCTTTGTAAATGACGGATAGTCAAAATAAATTAAATTAACAAGATTTTATTTACTTACTTTGGTATTGTACTTACAATTTGTAATAATACTAGTCTAATACGTATGTTGTCACAGTTGTCAAATAACAGAACAAATACTATTTTCTTGACATTACAAAAAGCTTCCGGAATCTTTTCAGAAACATTTGGGTCTCTTTCGGACAATATCGTCGACGATTTCCGCAAAATATCGAAGAAAGTAGTTGTTACTATTCTCGTGTAATGGAGCGTGTTTGTCTGAAGGACGACTCGCGAAGTTTCCCATTTACTCAAAAAGAAAGGTTGCATGAATAGGCGCCGTTTCAGAGGAAAATTACGTTACAAAACATAGTTATATCTACAAAACTATTCACTTAAATATAAAGTAATACACATATTTGAAATCGTCTTTTTAATCTCATTAAGATGAACTAAAATTAATAGGTTTCTATTTGAAAAAACAGAGTTGACCTCATATCTTTGTAATTAAAAATAGTACAGAACCGAAATATGCTGTAATCAAGTAGCCCCTATCTATGTTACGGACTGTCCAAACGGTATCTTCGTATCTTTCACGGATGAGGAGATAAAAGGTGTGTTATGACTTAATTGGTTCACCCTGTAGTTATATTCACAGGCAGTTAACAATAACCTTCCCCCTTCTCCTTTTCCCCACTTTGCGCTAGTGCCTACAGTCCTCACTCAAGAATACATCCCAACAGCCCCCTCCCCTTTTCTCAACAACCATTCCACCTTACCCAGAACACCTATTAACTCTTTACCCCCACTCTCTTTATCTCATATCAGTAATACTCAAAACCATCAACATGTCTCACAATACATTCTCTCTCTCCTAAACTGGAATATAAACGGAATCATCAATAAAATCAATTTAATACAATACATTTTAAATAATTATAGAATAGATATTGCTTTCATCACAGAAACGCACCTTACAGCCAAAGATAATATTAGTGTCTCGGGTTATCTGACTTACAGATCTAACAGACCCTCTCGAACAAGAGAAGTAGCAATTTTCGTTAAAAACGGATTCGACACGATCCTCTGCCACCCTTTTTAACCCACCCACGGACTTGAAAATATAGCAATAGCGCTGTATAAGTCACTCGGTTCTGCAATCACACTAATCGCAGTATATAATCCTCCTAAATCCCCGAAAAAACTCACCTAAACTCTCTGTTCTCGAATCCGACTACTACGAAAGCCATAGACGGCTTCAACGCCAAACATTCCGCAACGGATTCAGATCTTCCACCCCGAATGGAAAATCTTTACTCAGATATGCTATCAACAATAATTTAATAGTTTATTCTCCCTCTGCACCCTCGCATTATCCGTATAATCACCGCATTCTTCCGGATATCCGAGAAATTGCAGTATGCAAAACTTTTACGAAACCGTTGTTCCAGTCTGTTCTAACAGAATCAAACTCGGACCACAGCTCAGTGCTCCTGTGTTGCTAATCACATGGTAGCTAATCACTCCAACTCACATTTCTATAAGAATATCAATTGGAACCTCTTTGAAGATTTCTTACCACCTCTATCCCTTTGCCACCTTTCTTCAAAACCATAGATCAAATTGACCCAGTTATTTCCTTCTCCGGTAACACCATCGGCACTGCAAGAAATGTGGCTACATCCAACCAGACCTCCTCCACCGCGTCTCCTTCCTCGCAACATCTGAATCGTGTTAGACAAAAGCGAAATATAAAGCGGTAGTAGCAAGGAATCCTACGGTATTCACCACCCAAATATTTGTGCAAAGATTTAAGAAATGCAATGGGATAGCTTCTAATAAAAGAATATTTCCCCGAAGGGAGTGAAGAATTGAAGGCGAGAATACACAGAGAAACGATCAGCCAGCCTCGACCGAGGTTCGCCTCGTGCAGCGAACTCGCGACCCTGAACGGCTCAACCGTCGACGGGAACTTGAAGGGCCAAGCGCTGTGAGGCATTCCAATTTTCACTTGAATAATAATTTGAAATTCATTACGTATCTGAAGTAAATTTTGCAATTCCGAATTGAGCCGTAAAACGAATACAGACGTTTTTACAACATTTGAAGTGCCAATTTTAAACATTGGTTTGGGAAATTCACGGCAAGATAAATATCATTGAATCAATTACTGTATAAACGTTTTCTAAGACTTTGTTTGCAGGGTTTATTTGTATTCTTTCTTTTTGTTATGCAAAATGTTATAGTTCACATGTCATTTCTTTATGCAAAGTGAAAAAGGGTATAATATCATACTGTTCGGAATGTATTACTGTGGTGTATCAATGTGATATGTATTAGAAAGAATTTTAATAGTGTTATTGTAAATTTTCAAGCAAAAGCCAAACCAATTAGCATAGTTGACCTGACAATTTATGTAACTTTTAAAGAAACAATACATACAACTATTTTTTATCGAAATATCAAGACTTTTGATTTCTGTTACTACACATTAAAAGACGTACTCACTCATGATTAGGAGTACCACAACCTGTTCCACTGCTTTCTACGCAAATGACACCGCGATATTCTCAACAAACCATGATCCCTTGGTCCCTTGGCTCCCATCCAATAAATGGAATTGAACAAAACTTATGCTGCACGCAAATCGTCGCTCCAAACAGACATAACGCTGCAGATTCATAAAACCGAATTAACACCATCCCTAACATAGACTTGTCCTGTTTGAACTGGTGCTACACATGCAAACCTAAAAGGAATTCAAGTATTTCAAAATAAAATCATCCGAACGTATGTTAACGCTCCATATCCAATAAATAGCTCCTCAGAAAACTGAATATCGACACTATCACCCAACATCACATCATCTCTCTATCACATTAACATTCAGCCAACACCTAGTTTACGGTACCAGACTCTACAACCTTGGAAAATGCAGTAATGGTCCTATTAGAATCAAATCACGCCTTCCCAAAGATTAATTCAGAGCTCCGTAGCCGTCATGTACACGTAACCCCAAGCTTCCCCCCTCCCCCATTTCCACTCCCATCACACAACTGCCTTGTGAATAAAATCCATACAAATGAGGTTCCCAAAGGGGTTTCCCTCTCACATACAAAATTGGGTTGCGTTTGTTTAATTTGCAAGTACCTCTATGCTTTTGAGGTAATATTGCAGATCTTGTTGTGGTGTTGTATCGTATTTCAAACCCGTAAATTGGTTTATTCACAGATCGGTGCAATAAATTTTTTAAAAAAAAGACAGTATTTTGCGCGAACTATCTTCGTAAGAGAAATATCTATAATTGGGTTTCATTACTTGCTAGTAATACCACGAATTCTTGTTTTAAACAAAGAAGTTTCATCAGAACAATATGCGAAGAAACTGTACACCCAGTCCTTCATAGATTTGTTTTCTGTAACATAATTATAAATAGTGTATACTATAAATATATAGTATATTCAGAAAAGCAAAAGACAAAACTTAATGTAGATTCAATTAATGTAACTTCACGTGTAATGACAAACAGGGATTGTATTCACTACGTGATAGAGTTTTTTTCTAATTTTAGAACTGGATTTATTCACTTTTTTGTTACCAGGGCCTTGTAATAAGAAATTCGCCGTTTTTCGCGCAGCAATACATACTTCTTCTGAAGAAGTTCCTTCTAAATCGCGAGACAGTGAAAAGAGAACAGGACCTAAGATAGAATCTTGCGTGCCACATGTGCAATTGGCAAAGAATTGGAAAGATGGGTTAATATTGTTCTAAGGCGCTAGTACTGAATATCTTCTCTGTGCGATTATCGTTTAAAGTATAAGACGTATTCCACAAGAAGGTAATTTTGAGATCAAAACGTTACGGTCAATGGCATGAAAAGATTTTCGAAAGATCTGATAATATTTCAAAAGATGCTTTGTTTTTATTAATGCAATTTTTTAATTAATGAAACAATACCGTTAAGAAAAGGAAAAAATGGCGGGTTGCGTATTTATATAGAGAAAATCCTTCCCAAAATTTGTGAGAAATGTGACAAAATAGAATTTGGAAAACGAAAAAACCAGCCGAAAATATATACATTGTGTCGAATGTTTGAGGGGGGAGCGGAAGTCATTGAAGTTTGTGAGATGAAGCGCAATTCTCAACTCTTACGCATTACCTTCTTCTCGGTCACCGCCCTTGAAAACAACTTCCCTACAAATAGAGACGATGTATTTTTTACGATATTCCATATTACTTTCGTTTTGACTCGCCTTAAAATTATTCTGATTATTAGCATTGTTTTTTGCAGCGCCATCACTTCCCTTCAAAAGCTTATGAATTTCGGAAGTAGACAATGAACCCGAGTGATAAGTTACCATGTTTGGAAACAAACTAAGGAGTGCGTTACTATTTTTACAATGTTCTCTTTACAAAATCGATTCTTGCGAATAAGGAAAGGAAATAAAAAGGCATCTGTGTCCTTGCGGAAACGACAACAAGTACAATGTTCAAAATATGTATGCCATTGCAATACCTAAGGGCTGGAAATATTTTAAGAGAATTATTTTGCAGGAAATGATAGTAATATTTTGCAAAGTAAATGGATAGATTGGTTTCAGGGCACGCCGAGCCTTGTGCTCATCAAGCCCATAATGAAGTGTGTCTTACGAGGAGCCGGTGTTCTATCCCGGTGAATGGGAACATACGATGCGGGCACTCGGCTCGATGATTGCGTACTGTTTTCAACTGCTATGGCTGTTATTTCGTGAGTGTAGTGAATGTTTCTTTTATCGCATCGCGGAAAGGGCCGGTTAACTTTCTCCGCTGAATGGTGCGGGAGTCGTCGGTTCTCACCTATGAGCCCTAAGCTCCCGACTCGTTTCTTGTCATGTGTGGTAGTGAAGTGTGTGCAAGTGAAGGTTGAGTTTACCACGAACTGTCAGCTTGCGACTGTCTATAGACATGTGTGGTAGTGTAGTACATCTACGTCTACGTGTGAGTGCAAGTTATGGGTGAGGAACACACAAACCCTAAGCTCATGATTTGGTTCTTGACGTGTGTGATAGTGTAGTGTGTGTCTAAGGGGTGAGGATAGGACAAGGGAGAAGGAGAGATAGCGCGCGGTCTGTGCCCCGTTTGTTAGAGTACTGCTTCGGCATTCGCCTGGTAGTGATCGGAGAAACCACGGAAAACTACTTATCAAAACAGCCGACCGCAAGAATTCTTTCCCAGACAGGAGCTAGCTATTTACCTAGTATAGAAAATTCTGCCAGTCAGCGATACTGCTTGTAGTGTCTCATTAGTTCTTAAATAGGAAGTGTTTCTTCAACTCCATTGCAATTTATTCCGGGGCGTCGGGGGGCTGTCTGGGCTGCGTATTCCCCTCCTCATTGGCGTGCTACCGGAACGGGATTGGACGGGACTGTGAAGCGCATTCAGCGGGTGCCAAATGCGCCGGTGACGTGGGCCTTGGTTCCATCGTGCGGGAAAGTGTGCGTTCAGGCGGACGAGAGAGCGGAGGCGCTCGGAGGATGAAGGCGCGGGGTGATCTGCTTCGGGCGTTGCGACACTGCGTC
>BOPP01000173.1:2761403-2776492 GCA_017312745.1 Gryllus bimaculatus
GCCGCCCGCGCGCCGGAGTAACGGCCGGTGCGAGAGCGGCGCGCGGGGCGGGGCGCCGTGGGTCGATAGCGCCATGCGCTCCGCAGGCCCATTCAGCGCATCAGCCACAGGCCACGCTGGCGACCAGAAAGCCAAACAAGGAGTTCGTTTACCGATGCGAACACGTTTTCACACACCCGCAGCAAAAATGTGTTTTTCAAATGTTGCGAAATTCGTTTAGTTTGTACTTGTCTCATTCAAAAGAATTTCTCCTATAAAACGTTAGGAGAAGGGATTCTGGAGCTGAAGAGAACTGGAGTAGATTACACTTCTGCCCCGAACGTCGCATATAGATGTTTACTGTTTTTCGCCAAAATCAATCAAATGAATGAACTTATCACCGCATTACGCGTCAAGTTGCTAATGAACACAGGGCGAGCGCGGGGCCCTGCAGAACACCTAACTGCTTCGCCGCTTACTCACGGGGCGTATCATTCCAAATTGAAAAAAGTCCATCCAGGGAATAAGATTCCCAACTCCCTGACAGGATTTTGTTCAATTATTATATGTTTCAGTTAAGTATTATTTATGTTAATGTTTCTCATAACTTAATTTGAATTCAGATGAGGATATTATTTGTGATATATTACTCTCTATTTTCATTCAATGTTTTGTAAATAAAAATATTTCATATGTTTTTAGCCAATGTAGCCTTTGCAGCCACCCGACGCGCCACCCCCTTGCCACCCCTTCGCCCCTCATCGTCTACGATGCGGATGGAATTTTGCTTTTAGGACATTCGCCACTAGCGCCTACTGGAAAAAGTAGCCGTATGCTAATAATGTCATTACTAGTAACACAGTAATATTAGTGGTAGCTTTAACTTGCTAAATTTGAAATTGCGCTACGCATCGTATTCCCAAGATTTCGACTGTTTAACGTATCCATTTGATGTTACATTTAAATCAAATACACTTGTTTTGGGCCCAATATTTATATTGATATCCTGCACTCTCCCGCAATATCGTCGGTTCCCAATAAGTACTCATTATGGACGCGCTAGTTTTGTGCGTATAGAATATGTTTTGAAATGATTGATAAACGAGTTTAACTTTCCCTTCCATTACAGGCTGTCCAAAGTGGTTTCATTACATTTGAAATAATCGCCAGGAAGATGAGTACACCATTTACGCTCCCATTCCAGCAACTCCAATCGTCATCAAAACAATCCGAGTTGACCGAAGGCCGCCGTGGGGAGCGTCGCCGGCGAAGGGAGCGGGCGGGTACGCGCGGGCGGCGAGGACACCACCCTAGAAGGGTTGTCCCTGCGAGTGGAATGCAGAGGGTCGCATAGACTACCGACCTTACGCAGAGCGAAATTAATAAATGTGGAATTCGTATTTGTGAATGTGCTGGTATTTTAAAAGCATCTGCAATTTGCATTCGTTGAATTCATAGACTACATTCGTAATTAATACAAAACTAGTATTTAACAATGTCTTGACAGAGAAAGTTTTAAATTAATACATGATATCACGGAATATCACGTCAACTGTGGTCATATACAAGTACATAAAATATAAGTATTCGTTATTTAAATATAAAATAGGTTGAATTAATATGCATGTGGTGTATGTACAATTCTATTCTTTTGACGATAAATAATTGTTATTTAGGCACCAAGGGCGTTATAAGGGTTGTAATGATCGACAAAAAGCTCGAGGGCGTTTGGCCCGATTAACTAGCTATTAACTTGACTCGGTGTGTCATTCCATATTTCCCTCCCATAATTCTCTCCGTAAGAGAACGTGTTGCAACATTCAATTGTATTCATATTTCTCTCGATCCAGGGAAGTGGATATCGAGCTCCTCATCGAACGCAATAGCACATCAGTAAAAAATAAAGTTATTAAGAAATAATAAATATAGTCTGCAAAAGTAGAAAGTAACGTAACTTGATCTATTATGTTCTATCTTTCTCTACATTTCTCTCATCACTGGACTGGATCGTTTGCCCTCCCCACCGGAGACTTTAATTCAAAATGCCAAACCCACCCGCAGAAGAGGACACTACAGCACTATCACAACCGATCCTTCCACTCGCTTCCACTTGCTTACTTGGTCTGGAACAGTTGGCAGCCCCGCTAACAGCACAAACGCCCAAAGGCACTACAACAGCTCCACGCGGTCGTCTCAGAACAGACACACAATAACTTCAAGTTGTCCTGGTACGTCCCAGAACGCAGAGAAGGCCACCAGAGCAACGCGGCGAAGGCGCTGCGCCGGCCACACGCGTCTCGAAAGACGCGTCTGCTCTGCGGAGCAGCGACGACGACGGCGAGGGGGTTATCGGCCGCGACCACTTAGCAAGGATACCCACGAAAGCAATAAAATGCGCATAAAGATACGGCGTCCATCTAAAAAATACATGCCCCTATTTCAAGTTTGAGAATATATTAATGCCACATAGTCGGCAACTCTAACGTTCCGGAACGCAAAAACAAAAAAAATTCACACATCAAGTCGATAAGTACAGCAATGTCAGCGCCATTCCTTTCCTTCCGTAGTGAACATGTGATTCCAGTAATTTACATTCCAAGAGACGACACTGTCTTGCGAATAATCAAGAGATAATCGCATTGAAACAACCGTGATATGCAACACTTTTGCTTCCGCTATGTTGAAGATAGACTTTGGCCGCGAGGTGCGACGCTGACTTCCTGAGCGTGCGGCGCTGCCGGGGCCGGCCCACTCCCCTTGCCAGCGACTCGCTCTACTCGAGGGTCCTCCTCGCAACACAGACCACAGGTCAACTGGGCGCAAATAGTTCCAAATTCGCGCCTAGCACTTGCCACCGCTTCCCACCTCCGCTCTCTCCTGTCATTAAAATCTCCGCGTGGAGGCAGCGGCGGCGCCGCAGGGCGCGCGGCTCGGCGAAGGCGGCCGCCTTCCATTTGGCAACATCGAGCCGAAATCCCCACATTCCCGCGCCAGCGACGGCCGGTGTGAAGCTTGTTTATCTGGCGCGGGGCGGGGTCCGCCCCGGGGCCCTCTGACGCACGCGCACCCCCGCCCCCCGCCCCCCGCGGGCGCGACGGGACCGGAATTTTCCCCGATGGCGGCGATATCCTACATCCTCCTTCCTCCGATTATAGAAAAGGACTCGATAGACGCTGGAAGACGCCCCGGCGTTGCCACGGAAACCACCCCATCACATGTTCAAGGCGTTGCGTCTAGTTCAACCCAATCATTGGTCGCTTTGAACCAGTGTCCATTACTTTAAACCCGACCGTATGTCTACATGGGACTATTCCTGACGTCGTTGCTTTTCGGTTTTCATGAACGGAAGTTGAAGAGAGGGAGCGGCTCTTATGACAACTCTCACGAACTGTTCACAAGACTGTTATGAGCTTATTCAAACAAAGTATTTTTAAGTATGAGTAATACTGTATTATCCCCCAAAATAATAAAATATTACGTATTCAGAACGAGCAAAAATATATCTATACGCTTACTTGAGATAAGATGTGAAACAAGGTTTCATATTGTTCCTTTAGATAGTTTAAATAGCGAGAATAGTTAATTGTGTACCGCATGTGAGTGATTTACTTTACATAGGCAGCACATGTTTAAACTGTTACACAGTATAATAAGTTTTGATTGCAGAATAATTTCAGGCATTTTAAAAGGAGATGTCTATTGGTTTAGTCAGATCAGTAATAGTGAATTCACCATCAATGAGATATGCTGCTGGAAACGAATATTGCACAAAGAGAAAAATTGACGAAGAAATAATTAACAAGTTACATACATTAACGACAATCTTCAAATGGAATTGAGAATTCTGAGCCAAAAACATCAGTAGCTCTGTCCACAAAAGGTATTTTTCTTCACAAATTTTGGTGAAGTTCGAGGAATTCAGAGACATACATTTTCCGATTCCTTCAAATTTGCCCCGAAATGTTATAACTAGAATTTTTCCACAATAATTGGTTTATTTTTATTGTTTATTTAATTTATTGAATCAAAATTGGTTCAGGTCGTTGTTTTGACAACGCAAAAAAAATGGGATTGGATGTACCAGATTAATTGATTTTTGTTTCCTTGAAGAATCAAGTGTAAATACGCTGACGAAGTAACATTTGCGGCTTCTGACCTCTGAAGTTATCTTTTGCGGTATTCCCATTATTTTTGTTACAGGGCCCAAGCAGGAGAGAGCATTTTCGAAGATAAATCAGAAATCGTGTTTAAGAAACGCATTCGAAGTATCTCACAGTATTCATGACCTTCAATCAATATGAGATAAATATATTATACCAAATATTAGGTAACTTCATTTTATAAAGATTATGTAAGAAAACATCTACTGGAGAGCACAAATGTAAGCTCTCTACTACGTTTTTAGTAACCTATTCGTTAGTATGTCGCATTGAGCAACATAAGAAAACATCACTTTTAATATTTGAATGTCGTTTAAAATATTACAAGTTTTCGATTTGGTGTCTCCGTAGACCCTTTAGCAGCGTTCAAGGATACACTTTTTTTGCCTGCCTCTACACTAGCCCCCGCCACTGCAACAGCTCGTAAATTAACTAGCAGTTGAGATAAGGTGGAGCTGTGGACCCGAGCGGCGATCATCGATGCAGCAGCAGCTGGGAGTGTGGCAGCGCGCCCTGCTTCGCGACGCTCTGCAATTTGTTTCAGATTTATTATGGACGAACGCCTGGAATCCTCACAAAGCAATGGTGTCACAAGCTGACACCAAGGCAATTTCAAAACATCGATAACTCCAACTGAGCTTCATCTGTTGCCTCACGGAATCTGGAAGCGGTGGACTGGGGCGTTGTATCACCCGTTAAAATGTCCCGCTGTTGTCGGATGCCTAAAATCATCAAAAACTGAGAAAAAATTTGCGTCTTAATTAATTCATACGTCTAGAATATAATAAATATCATTTCATTTTTAAGATTTCGACTAAAAATCTGAAAATCTCAGTCAATATTCCCATTACACCTAGAAAAGGATTGAAGGTAGGTTAAATTTCCATCCCCATAAATGCATTTTTTTACAAGACATCGTTTTTTTACGACTGTTAATATCCGATATATTTTGCCAGCCTCTTATCCGGTCGCGTATAAGCAAACTGCACATGCATCCGGGATCGGGCGATTCGGATCGGCCGGCAGCACAAAGCAGTCCGAACTTCGATGCTATGCGTAAACATTGCGAAGAAGCGATCAAGTTATAGTTTTCGTTTTATATGCTCTTCTGAAACACGCAATGGTCAGTTTGTGAAACGAGATAAGCTCAATTTGGAATGATGCATCTGCGAGATCACTGCTTGCACTCGAATTAGTTCCCAAGCGCACAGGCCCTGCCGCAGGCCCGGCGGATAACGGGGGCGTAGTGGGGAGTTATGAAAACCTCCGAGTGCGTCAAATACACATTCGGAATTAGGGTGAGAGAAATATTTCATAAATCTCAAATTGCAGAAATTAACGACATTTCTCGGTATTAGGTCGATTCAAAACGCACAGGTGAAGAACTATATTACAAGAGCGGCTCAACAGTACCGACAAAATAGATTTGCATCAATTGTGAAAAAAAAGTTAATGTGAAAAAAGCAAAGTACAGCATGGTTTTTGCATTGCAAAAATGAACTGCTGAAGTTACATAGAACAGATGTGATGGCAAATAAATGGATAACAACTTGATGACAATTGAATGACAATCATGACAATTTGAAAAAATCTGTTTCCCTTTTTACCCTTTTTTCATGTACTTTTCCGGTGGACGAGGGGGAGGAGAACTCCCCACTCGGCCTCCCCAACCGCCCCAACGCCCGCTGGGGAGTGGCGCGGAGAGGGCGCCGGGGCCACCGTGCCTCCAAACGAGCGCGCGCTGACTGCCCGCCACCTACAGCACTCATTTCAAGATTGTCGAAAACGCAGCTTCTACCCTATGAGAGGTGGCTATGGTGTCGTCGTCTGACACCAAAAGCAATTAAATAATTTTGGTTTTGTCTTCAAAGGGATTTCCGTCAATTCTCATATTGCGCATATCGACTGAATTACTTATAAGTTTCTTTAAAATTTATTATTTTTTAAAAGAATTAAAATCTGTGTGACATACTATGGGGAGGAATGTATTCTATTCACGTTTTCTTAAATTCTGGGATCTCCACACTAATCTATGAACAAGTTGAATTACGAATGCAGGTGGAAACGCGCTTATATTCTCCTCCAGACAGCGACTGAATTCAACCTAGCTGACAAGCTAAACAAGGCTGTCAGAACTCCTGCCACCGTCGGGATTCGAAGCTAGGACCTCCCGGTCAGAGGGACTGCAGGGACATCAGTTGATGCCCTGAGCCATCTCTCCCGGTGGATACGTGGAGAAGCGTTCAAGTTCTTGTTACATGTTTTGTATTAATGAATAAGTGCAGTAAGAGCCGAGGATTTTCCGCATCTACAAACTTCATGTCCCCTTCTGGAAAAGTATGCACGTGTCCCTGCCTGATACATACCTTCGTGCCTCATTTATGGTTTCCACACTTTCAAATGTACAAATCAAGGCAAATGGAAAATAACCCTTTTCCCCAAGAACATTCTTAAGATTTATTCAGTGTGGGCTGCTTCAGTATAACTTTGTTCTACTTGCCAATACGTGGATTCGACCCTTACCCCAGTCACGACCGCTCGTGAAATTCGGCACTTCGCACACTGAGCAACGCGTGGACATAACACGCAATTATGCACGGGCGTTCGTGCGGATTTACCAAACCAGTGACCCCGCTAATAGCACAAATAGGTTTAACATATAAGCGAACAAAATGAACATACAAATAATACTACAATCTCTGCAAAATAAATACTCTTATTGAAATATCAAAATTACACAAGTAATGTAATTCAAAGTAATAATCTTTCATTTTCTGAGGCAGTTTAAAAATTATATTCACTCTTTTTTCAATTTAAAAGTAAGTATCTACAAATTTATTTTATAAGGAATGACCTTGTGGCACAATCAAAGAATCCCTTAAATGCCCTTTAACTAAACCTAGATTAATGCAAGCACGAACAAAACGAGGTTACTAACATTTGAAAAGTAGATAGTCTCCCTCCCAAATAATAGGAAACTTATTTGAATCGGTAAACGATCTGCAGATTTGGCTTTGTAGTATTGCTGTCAAAATAGCACCCCCCGCTCCACGCGAGGCAGAATGAGCAACTGACCTCGTGGCTGGAAGGAGCGGAAGCGCAGCGCCTCGGCGGGGGGCTGGCCGCCCGCCGCCCGTCGCTCCGCCGCCCGCACGGCGCGCACGTACTCCAGGTGGGCGCGCTCGAACTCCTCGTGGCTCACGTTCATCTGCGCACACCACCCACGCATCACACGCCATCATTACTACGGACATGTGTAAGGTTCTCAATGTTTGGTCAAGCGGAATTGAATATAACAAAATGCATATTATAATGATATTTAAAATTAAAAAATTGTGAAATTCCTAAATTGAAAGACGTTTCGGAGACTATTCCGTCTGCCCCTTCACGTGCTACATTTGAAAATGATATTGACAAAGTTAGTTAATCAGTGAAGAACCCCATAATAATATTTACATTAGTTAAAGGAATGAAGAACATGACAATTACAACAACAAAAAACTAACACTGTACCCAATTTAAGATTAAAGCTCACCTGTTATAAAAAACATAAAAAAACAATCTGAATATACAAAATTTCTCAAATTAACTACGTGAAGAGGAATATACACATAAAAACAACGTGTTAGAGGAAGTGTAGGGAAAGATTTATGCACTTTTTCGTGACCACGACCTGGCAATAAAAATTTTTCTGTAGAAAATTCGCGAAGTGAGGCGAGAAAGTAAAACAAGATCTCTTGAGCTCCAGAATCTCTACACTACACTTGATTATATATAGTTCAATGATGAATGAAAGAGCCAACAAAGCGAGGTTAGAAACATTTGAAAATACATTTCGCTCCGAGGAAAAGAGACCTTATTTCCGCGAATGAACTACAAATTTATTTTATTGCATTGCTAACGAGACGCCATCCACACGCCGCCTCTGCTTCTTCCACGCGTTGCCAGAGGAGAGCTGCACCGAGCGAGCCCGTAGGCAGCTGCCTGTAGGACTGAGCCCTACACGTCGCCGTTCGCAGTTGACGCGGCGTTGCACGCGGCGGCGTCCGGCCCCAAGAGCAAACCAATGGCTGTCTACTCCTCTCGTCGCTGAGACGAAGTGCCGAAACTCTTAAGGATCGTGCTTCGAATCCCGCCCTGAGGTGCATGTTTGCTTGCGGGGGGCTTTTCGGCCCATCGTCTCGCCCCCTCCGTCCCCCGTTCGGGCGCGCAGGGAAGAAGAGAGCATTCGAACCCCGCGGCTCTCAGCCTCCACCGCAATTCCGTCTTCCAGCGCGCCCGCTCGGAGTCGCCGAGCTGCCTGGGAAGAACAACCAACTAGCTATTAATATTAATAACTATTCTTATTATTATTATTATCGTTGCGAATAAGCCGAATTGGGACTACGCAAAGTACTCAGATGTGCCTCTTAGCCTTCCTTGTACCCATGTTTCTTTCATCATTTGACTGTGGGCCTCTTTTCTTTCTTCGGTCCAAGCTTTTCCCGTTTTACACTTTGGAACATCTTCCAAATAAATCCACCATGACTGCACTTCACATCTACATGTGTTCCACTTTCGAATGTCTTCTTCTGTGATCGTCTATGATAATTAAAGGTCCTTTTTAATATCGTTGATCCATTTTATAGTGTCAGTTTCTGCTTTACCTCTATTCTCATAAAATTCAACTATTTTATTTTTTTATTATTGTTATTCGATAGCACGTCAGTTCACGTGTTCGAAAGAAGTCACCGAGCCGACTCTCTCCCGAGGCATCCCCGATGCCCCGCTTCTTCGCGCGCCTTTCCTCATACTTCGCCTGCGGCCAACGCATGTGCCTGTTCCTCATCCTCCATCGCGAATCTCCGAATGTTCGAGATAAGACAGGCGCGCTGACTTTCATGCTAACCTTTGCTATATGTTTAAATTATGGTTTACATTGTTTTGTCAGTTAAAACATAATTATAAATTAATCGACACGTCCAGTGTCCGAATAATTTCTTCCTTCCGTGAAAATAACTGTCTGAGATCACTGAATCACTTTTAAATAGTGGTGCAGAACAGCACGAATTTTTTCGCCAGTACTTTCACGCGAAATTACCCGAAACTTTTCACATTTTCGAAACGTTGTACATTACCTTATTTCAAAATCTATCTTTAAGACACCGATTTCATTAACGGGAAAAATATCTATCTTCATAAAGGTAGTTGTAGGAAGACGCCAAAAAAATGTAGAATTTTTGTAATGTTAGAAAAAACAAGTTTTTAAACGAACATTAGACCTGATCCATTCTTTTAAAAATCGTTCCCACTATTCAAGAAAATTCAATAAAAAACGATGGAGGTTTTTTTTTAAGATGTCCCAGGGGTATTATGTAAAGTACCCACCAAAAATAAAATATCGGTTTCACATCAGCCACATGTATTGGGGTCTGTCAATTTTGGAGAAAATAGGCTGAATGGTTATTCACAGACGGACGGACGGACACATGCCGTCATTCAATTTTTCGGTGTCCAGGACCCAAAAGACATGCATTCTGGCAACACCACTTGCTAGTGGATATTTTTCTAAATTTAGGAACTGGGTTCACCCACTTTTTCTCTACCAGAGCTCTGTAATAATGGTTTTTCTGCCGAATATTCGCCGTTTTTCGCGCAGCCTTCCATCGCTTTCCTCCTCTGCGGAAGCGCTAGCGCGAAAGGAAAACGTCGCAGTTGTGGGAGGCGTTATCCAAAGGGCTCCCTAACGCCGCTAGCGTGCGCTGCCGCAGCGGATAACAAGCCCGATATCCCGCGCCTCAAATTCGTGACGGCGTCGGCGCCGGCGTCGGGGCGGAGGCGGCAGTGACGCCGAGCTAAAGTTCAGCGCTCGCGATTGCGCAACCCCCTCCCCGCCCCCGCCTCGCCGCGACAAGCACCGTCGCACCCCACCACGCGCAGAGCAGACGCGTTCACGGCAGAGGCGGTGGCGCCTCCCAAAGATGGCGGATGGGCCCAACGATCTCCTCTCCTGGGAGTCCTGGCGGTAGTGACGCCGTGAGCGCCGCGTTCGCTTCGAGGGGCAGAGCCCCGACGCATCGCGAGGTCGACTGCGGAGGCCGTCCGGCAAACTAGGAGCCCTGAGCGAGTGGCGGCGATTGCGCTAGCCAGGGCTGAGGGCCCCTGCCCGGAGAAGAAACAAAAGCGAGTGCGGGCCGTTGTCCACCCTCGTCCGCAACACCATTCGAACTGTTTCGAATCACAACCAACCTGCATGTACTGTAAAAAGCACCTTGGAATATTCGCTTAAATGCATTTTTTTCATTGTTACGGGAATACACCTTCAAGCTCTCTTTATTTTTAGTTTATCTTCAATACTGTGTGAATTGAATAGGGCTTTATTAAATTTTAGTCTGAATTTATTGCCTAATACGGAGGAAATAAATATTCAGCATTTCTATCATATCATAAGTAAGGATAAAAATCGCACAAAGAAATCATGCACAAGATAGAAATATATAGAAAGTTATATATCATCGAGGAAGAAGATCGGTGTGTCTCTGCTCACAAGCAGCAGTAGCAGTAGGATCAGCCACGACAGCGACAATAACAGAAAAAAATCTTATCACCAAAAATAACTGTGGTTTGAATGCTCATAAACTATCGCATGCGTAACTGTGCGAAATTACTTCGAGGATAATCACTGCCAGAACTGCACGCACTCGCATCTAGATATCCAACAGAAAAGTTCTTTCAAGGCGGTCCAACATGTCACACAAAAAACCGCAATTTTCAAATGCACATTTTTAATCATTAAACCTTATGTCATGCAAAATAAATTAATCGAAATCCTAAATGATGCATTCAATATAGTCAAAAATGATTGCACTTCTATACTTTCAAAAATTCGCTTAGTTTAGTGATATATAAAGGAAAACAGACAATACCCGGATCCACTTCAACAAAAAACTTGCAACATTTTCATGTCAAACTGAGGGGACTTTGTCATTTAAGAGGGGACTTTGTCATTTAAGGGGACTTTGTCATATTAAAGGAATGAACTATATTATACTAAGACTTAAAATACTACAAATATTTATGACATATAATATGAATGTTTAATTTTTGAATGAACGAATGAACAGGCACGATTTTTTTTTTATCCACGGCAAGAGGAATTTAATACATTACTCAAACACTTGTGGGAAATGTAATCATATTTTGAACAAAAATAACTTTATAAACAATACTAATTATTTTCAGTTTTCTCAAAGCCAGACATCATTGATGGGCCCTGAGACCTCCCCCCTTGCTAATGCTAAGGTCTAAAACATTTGACATTATACTTGTAGTAGATAGTGATGTAGGATGTACAATGACTTTATCGTTCGTGAAAAAAATGTGACGAGTTTCTAATGCTAACGCAAATGGAGTTTCTAATGCTGAAGTTGCTGCTCCACAGCCGATGACAAAACAATTTGAAGCGCGACTTTAGAGTGCCTAAGTTTGACTTTAGAGTGCCTAACGTCCTCGAATGAAAGCTTCGCTATTATGATTTTTTTGAATTGTATATACTCGGGGAGTGCATGTGTATTTCAAAATCCTCCCTGGGAAGACGGAAGAATTACATTCGAATGCTCGTCGCAGTAAAGAGGCTGAGTGAATTTAGCCGGAAACCCTGGATCCAACCCCTTAACTCAAAGCACGTAGGAGGAACGAAGGAACAAATGATACAGGAGCTTTAGAACCACGATTACTCTTGATACTTGTCTCAATAGATAGTATATTCACTTTAATCGGATTAAAAAATGTCGATAAATGTGTTGATTTCTGCTGTTGTATTTGTTATAGGTCTTTCATCCTGTTAAGGAATTAAAATATAAAGAACAAAAAATATAAACGAAAGCGAAATATAATTTTTCGAATGTTTAAAATAAAATCGCAAATATTAAAAAATTGGCAGTATATCATTTGAAGGTCTCGTTTGCGATGTCCAAAACCACATTTTCGACAAAATAAAAATAATACTATGTGTCAATTTTGTGTGAGTTACAATGAGTTATTTGTGAGAGTATTGTGGTGCTGGTGTAAGAAATATCGCGGTACAATATAAACATTTATTCTTTACTCCGTGACAATGAATATGGAATTGAAACCTTTGTATTCTTATTTTTCAGAAAGGGTTCGATGTATCTAAGGACAAATTAGAGCCACGCTCCTCATCTGTTTTTTCCTGAACCGAGTCCCCCCCTGTCGAGCACGCGGGCCCGGTCCCCGCTGGGCAGCTACGCCAGTCTAAGGGCCAACCAGGCAGACGAGTCGAAGTCAGCACATCAGCTTCTGCTCCCCATCTCGTTCATGTTTGCTCCCAGTTTCCCTGATCCCTTGAGCACATACTGAAGTGGCCGCTTGTTTTGTTTCTAGGCCTAAATTGCATTGAACGAGGTGAGACACCAGCTCCTCCGCCCGCAGCAGGCGCTGCGCTGCGCCCCTTTCACCCGCTGGCGGAGATTTCTTCGGCGACGAACACGCGATTTCAATTGGGCTTGACCTTTTACATGCAAATAAATCAACTAGTATGGGACAGCAGAAGGAAGGCGTACGAATAATTTTTTCGCCTTTAAAAATCGACGGATTCGATCGAGTTTTGAACCAGTCAACTCGGGTATAATAGCCCGATACGCTAACCATTACACCATCGCCGCAGATAACACCATCGCCGCCGATAAATATGACGTCAGTATATGAGTACGTTTTCTTGAGCTGAATGTGGCATACAGTTTTTAAAATAATTGTTCCTCATGTTTTCGCTGCGATAGTGGATTCTGTCACAATAATGGATACGTAAATGCCAAATTGTGTAGCTGATTTGCCTTTATGAATAGTTTTCATTATAGAGGATCGAATAATTTCTTAGCGGTTCTTGTGAAAAACACTCATTGCTACCTGTATTATTAATTCAACCTAATATACTATATGAGCTATGGTCGTTATGGTATGCCGTATTTAAAAAAGATCTCATTGACGAAGGTGTGATTTGCTCGACAAACGAAGAAACCCTGATAACATTTGTAAAAACGTGAAAAGGAACATCGAAGGTTCTCCAGAGGTTATGGATTGTGACATACGAAAAAGTTCCATCAAGACTTTCAGAACGTAGGGCGAATGAATGTACACAACCGAAAACCCAACCTCACTCAAATTGTCGTATCCAAAGTATCTTCGGGATTTTCCGAATCGAAATCATGTAGGAACGCTGCTCATTGATTCAAAATGCAGTGATCAAGGATATGGATTAGAACAAATGTTCTGATTCTTGGTATGAAAGCACGGAGTGGCATCAGGTTCAAGGCCAATGATTATGAGAAAAAATAATTTAAAACAGATAACTCGTTTACTTTGGGTCATCACCACAGACGTAAATTATACTACAGAAAAATATTAAAGACGAAATCATGCGTTCATAATATGAAGGAATATTGACAGACTTGGGTTTTGAACGCAAATCTTGGAAACAAACGCATAATAAGAAGCTTAAAAGGTGTTTGTATTTGAAGGTTTGCTGAGGCGTAACTCAGCGCTTTACAATCGCCTCCCCGCGCCATGCCGGGCCCGAAGGACACCAACCGAGAAATTGCGTGAGAATTGAAGAGAAAATTCTCTTATTCTTCTTTGAGCTATGACAGCGACTTAAATATTTTGAACATTGTCTCCCTCTGTGGTCCTTTCCGCAGGGACACAGATGATCACGCTTAATTCAACAATCACTACATGAGTGTAGTTATAGAACTACTCTCTGCATTTACAGATATTAAAATAAGATTTGAAGGCTTGAAATAAAAAAGGATGTGTTATTTTCACACTTTCGATAAAAATGAGTTTATATATTCATTAAACCTATTGACACCTATTACTGGTGCCATTTATAATCACCTCGTAACACTATGAAGAAATGCGTCTGAGTTTTGGTTCTAATGTATGTTATAGCGAGTGATTCATTTATCATTATTCTGGTAAAAACGTTAATTTAACAGAAATGTTACTTACATCTGTAAATTACATCTTATATAAATTAATCTTACATCTTACGTAAATTTAACAGAAATGGCACCCTGGCAATGGACTATTTATTTCAAGTCTTGGCTTAAACATGACAGAAGAAAACACCGCAGTTTCCTCGAAGCGATTACGCAGGGCGATATTTTTCAAAGGTTTTGTAAGCATACCAAGGGAGATGAAAGGCACAACTATCACTCAAGGTTCAGAAAGGCTTCAATAATGAAAGTTCTGAAGAGGAAACGCAACTCTTCGCCTAAAACAGAGGGGACAAACTTCGCCCTGACGGTAGAAGCCAGGGCGGCTGGGAAGTAGGGAGCCCACTCGCATCACGCTCTGCGTACGTCGATCGCACTATCGAGACAAACTCTTCAAGAGGTCAGCTAATTGCGAATCACAAGGGGCTAAAAAACCAAAGAGATAAGTAATTATACTGCTCAGACCGCTCAATTCATATCTCGCTGTGGATGTATACCACTTATCTCTTATATAGTCTTTCCACGTTAGTACATTATTATGTCATTTATGAACTACGTAAAGCAAAATGGTATATTTATTTTCATAGAAACGTTTACAATCTAAGAAAATTTAATACAGAATGGAACTTCATCAAATGTCCTCTAGCGTCTACGGCTGGTCTAAGGATTTCTCGAATACAGCGATTTCTTCATGCAAATAGTACGGAAAGACGGGATAAATGCGTATTTAGATCCTGAAGTTGCGCACAATACCCCAGCAAATGAAATAATTCAGTGGGTGCCTAATTTCGCGTGAACACTCGAGGTCCGAGGCGAGCGCAAGGCGCCGCTCTGCGTTGAGCGTTGAGCGGCGCCCAGTTCGCCACACGACGCTGTTTGGAACTGTTTATCGCGCATCGGGCTGGACTCTATGGTTCAGCGGAGGACGCGACCGACGCCTGGGGTGACGCCTCCGCCT
>BOPP01000173.1:2796837-2818703 GCA_017312745.1 Gryllus bimaculatus
GTGTGGCCTGAGGACAGTTCGTGGGAAGATTCTATGATACAGTTAGTGGATGGGATTCCTTTTGTTAGGGTCACGTGACCCGCGGAGCCTACGAAGCGAACTAAAGACCCTAGCGTCTTCAGTCTCAATTCTGATCCTGCACATCAATTTTTTCTGTTTTCTGCATTCAGATCCTGCTTCGGATTCCTCTCCAAATCACGGGGGGACGCCAGAGGATGCAGTGTCGCTGCCCGAATGCCTTGCCTCATCGACACTTCTTACACCAACTCGTGGGCGCGACGATAAGAGTGACGATGCCAGAGCCCAGAGTGACGATGCCGGGGCACGATTACCGCGACCGTGAATCACGTGACCTGCAATGCAGAAACGCAGTGGCGCCAGTCAACGCTGCCGCGCCGCGTGGATATCAGCCGGCCGACGCCGCCTGCCGCCCCACCGCCGCGCTGGCGCCAATGGGCGGAGGTGTGTCGCCACTTCCAGACGCTGGAGCGCAAGGCGCTCCCGCCTGCCCAGTTATGACCGCCCGCAAGGACACTGCCCGGCGGCCGAAGATGAACTCTGACCAATACAGTCGTTTAAGATAACATGAGTTTTAAGATACGAGTATTTCGCAGGATTAATTTTGGCATGACGCTTCACCTCGATCACAAAGAAAACATAATTAAAATCATTTCAAGAAAAGCGAAACAATGCGTTTGAATGTTGCGGTAGCATTTGAGTTAGCACTATCACGCATGCCTCCCTTTAGGGAGTCTACCGACGGCGCAGTCGGGGGAACGCTGAATCAGAGAAAAATTAAGTAATCAGATGAGTCGGGGTAACCACGAGGAGTAGTGGTTACATTACCGACACCAAGGGAAATAGAAAACTAATGCGGGAAAGTCTGTGTCATTCCGTAGCACCTCCAGTTTATTTTTGTGGTAATGTTTCTTCTTGAACATATATATTTATTTCTTCTGTAAATACAAAACAATTTACGTGCTTCTGGAGTGTTTATATCCTTCTGCAATGCGCATTTTTGCCTAGAAAGAATTTTTTTCGAACCTAGTTTTGAGTGCTTGACAACTACTAGATGACTTGACTTCTACTAGCGGAGAAAGAATTACAATACAGTGACATGATCAATACTGCAGATACAAATAGTAAATATAATGGATTTTTAGGCGCTTGCATTGCATATTAATACATACTTTTCTCTTTAAAAAAGAAATTAAACATATCTCGAAAATTAAATACTTTTACTTTAAATAACACATTTAATTTAAATAATCATTGTAAAGAAAAGTCATAAGGCATAATAAAATCACTCGATAATAATGTGTCACCCGGTTTCCATGTCTATTTCCGAAAATACAAAAGAATGTTAGGGAAAGTAATAAGTAAAAAAAAAAAACAATTGTATACTCCATTGATAACTAATGATTTGTGGTTGACCAGAATTTTTTATCTCTCAATTCAAGCGGACCCCAAATCGATATCCATTTAAATGAATTGACCAGAAAATTAAGTTAATTATGCTACATGTTTCGATTTCTTTCAAATTCAAACTGCTCGTTGTTTATATTAGGCGAATGCTCATTGCAGCCTGCGATGCGGTATATGTTGGGGAAACATCCTATAGCGCCAAGACTGTTAGGTTACAGAAAAGAACCATAATAACAATAACCAAATCCCACTCACCTAATTTTTATTAAGCCTTGAATCCTGCCATTGACTGCCCTTTAATTTACAAATCAGTGGTTTTATCGCAACTGACTTACTCGAGGGTGGAACATATTTTCGGCAAATACAACGCCCGTTTCGATGGATCGGTCCACGAGCTGACGGGGGATACAGAGAGGACCCATGTGTTTCTTTCTCCAACTTTCATCCTCTTGCTTTTTATGTCACGCATTCTTTATCGCCTCTTTTTATTTCCTCACTGGCCTTATCTGTAAGCTGAACGCCTATCTAAGTGTTTGTCGTGCATTGCGACCCATGACGAAAGAAATCAGTGATTTTAATTGCACTGCTGTCAAAATAATCATACCTACTCCACTTGCTTGTATCTGAGAATGAGTACTCAAGAGGTCAATTATACAAATGGTTTAGGAAGGATAAATACGAGATATGAGAATGTAAGAAGTTTTTTACCTGAATTTACCTGGGAGTTTACCTGACTTTCAGAAGACATCACAGAACTACACGCACACGAAAAGTGAGTTGAGATCTGACTCTCAGATCATTCAAGAGCAAAAATCTTGATCAAAGTTGACCATTCTTTTATTAGACTTGTTATATTGACATTGAACATACCATCCTTCAAATGTTCATTTTTCCAAAAAAATGACAGAACGCCTAAAAAGGTATGCATTCTCACAAAAGATTAAGTTTTTTTTACAATAACCAACACTTGTCGATTTTATGAGAGTATTCATTGAATTATTTAACGTAATAAGAAAGCAAGTCAATATAATTCTCTGAAGATTGCGTGGATTCATGAGTCACAGAGACTACCCAACAAAATGGTCCCAGAACTGCAGAATGACGAAGCAAACGCAAAACACAGGACAGAAACCAAGAGAAGTTTTTGCACACGTCCCCACTCACACATCTTATCCGCGTGCCTTATGTGTGTCGTAATGAATGAGTGGCATTCTCTCTTTTAGCGTTGGAAGGGCCAGGGAAGAGACGGACGCTATTATGACCTCTCCGTTTCTGGGCTCACAGGATGGTTTGCTTGTGACTTCTATTAGATGAAGGATAGTAGGGTGATTATGTGTGAATACTAACACAGTAGTGGTCCACACACAATGCCTCTCAACATACACACACTCAAGGTTTCCCAACAAGTATCACTGACACTGCTCAAGAACGACTAATGCGACGCGCGATTGCAACAAGTTTTCCATTAAGTCCTTGTTAGTCGAGCACCGGGAGCAACCCACTTACACGACGTAGCCTCTGGACAGACGCCATCTCTCATAAGGATCCAAGGTAGTGTGTTAAACGTTGATGTAACACACAACAGTATATTATAATAGGAACTTATTAAAGTGATTACGAAATAACTGTCAGACACACTAAGAATACGAAACGTAAAGAAATGGACATAACGACATATGCTCTACAATCCAAATATATTTACAAAATCCACAGCAGCAAGTAATTATGCTACAGAAGTACTTGGTCTGATTTATTTTGTGCAAGGAGAGTAAAAACTGTATGTGACGTACGAGAGAGCGCACATTTTCTGGGGCTCTGGAATATCTTCCCAATTTTGTAACATAAGTAGTTGAATGATAAATAAAACTACCGACAAAGGTTAGTAACATTTGAGAATCGACATTTTCGCTCCTGAGTTATAAAAAACTTATTTGCGGTAATCGGTCTACAGATTTCATTATTTCGTTTGAATATTATTTCTACAAAATAGTAACCCTTACTTCCGGCTCTACTCCTACCACAACTACCAAAACACGAGTTCAAAAAAACTTGCATATTTATTTCCAGAAGAGAGAAAAGGGGAGCATCTCAGAATTCGCTCAATGGATCAGGAGAACTGGACGAAAACTTGATCGAGATAGTGGTTATTGAAGCTCAAGTACATGACTTGTTCAGGTATATTAAGAATTTTTTAAACATTTTATAACACAAATATAAACTAGTGCATTACATATCATTGTTAAAATAAATATTATTTTCCTTTTTCTTATGAATATCTATATTATTATTCGTGAAAAACAGTTCCTTTTTTTAATTTACGACATTCAGTTCAGTGACTACAAAAGTATTAATTCTGAGATGTTCGACGACAGTGCCAAAGCGCCTTGGAATGACGTTTATAATTAAACATCTCTTAATAGTAAAGTAGAAGTTTTGCACCATGGAAACCATAGAACATGCACCATGGAAAACGCGACGTGTGACACGTCCCGCGGCCCCATGGCTTACAAGTACATTAAAACAATTCATGCAGGAACGCGACTCAGCTTACCTTCGCTTAAAGTGTAATATAACCTCTGAAAATTATCATGATGTCTTTAAAGTAAATACAAACACAAAAGACGTTTGGAACAAACTGAGAGACCTCGGAATCACGAAAGCAACTTCTTCTGAAATTTCTGTCGATATGCTCTTGAAAGATATTAATGACTACTTTGTAAATGTTTCAAAACCAATACCATCTTGTGTCAAGCGTAATACATTACAGAGACTTTCAAGCAATTCATCTTCTATCTGGGATGAATTTTATTTTCATAACGTTAATCATCAAGAAGTTAGTAAAATTGTTATTTCACTAAAATCAAATGCAAATGGCTCCGATGGTATCGCAGCCAAACAATTCAAATTTGTTTTACCCTTTGCCCTTCCGGCGCTCAAGCATTTAATTAATTTCTTATTACCAACGGGAATCTTTCCTCAAGCATGGAAGCTTGCACATGTTTGCCCCCTGCCAAAATCTGAACTGACCTCGGCGTCTTGCAATTATCGCTCAAATAGTATATTGCCGACAGTGTCTAAAGTTCTGGAAAAAATTGTTCGAAAACAGATTGTAAAACACTTATCTGACTCAGATCTGCTCGATAACTTTCAATTCGGCTTTAGAGGAGGTAGAAGCACACAAACAGCTTTATTGAAAGCAACTGAAGACATACGAAAAGCGCTAGATGATGGCCTCGTAACCGTATTAACTCTTTATTTATTACGACATCCTAATAGCGAAGTGCAAAAATCTAAGTTTTTCTGATTCCACCATCTCTTGGATTGCAAGGTATCTCTCCAATAGGCAACAAATAGTAGTTGACGATCTGCACTCCAATCCAAAACCTCTCCACCGAGGAGTACCTCAGGGATCCGTGTTAGGGCCACTGTTCTTCTTAATTTACATGAATGACCTATCAAGCGAACTTACAGAATGTATTCATCATATGTACGCGGATGATCTGCAAATTTACATCCCCGGAAAACCATCACAGGTAGAAATGCTAATAAATAAATTAAATAATGACCTCTCATCTGTAGTCAAATGGTCAATGCGAAACGGACTCAGTTTAAATCCTACAAAGACCCAAACCATCATAATTGTCTCATATGCATAAGATACTTGAATGTTCATATGTTCCTGATGTGCTTATAGACAATGTTGTAGTACGTCGTCCTACACAAGTGAAAAACTTGGACTTGATGATCATCTAAGCTGGGAATATCAGGTCCGAAATGTCTGTCGGAAAGTTTATGCTTCTTTGCAATCCCTTAGATATGTCGATAAATGTCTCCCTACTAATACGAAAGAAATGTTAGTAAAAACCCTTCTGTGTCCTCTTTTCGACTACGGTGATATTGTGTATAACAGTTTGAAAGATTCACTTGCTCAAACCTAGAGAGGGCTCAAAATTCCTGTATTCGTTTCATTTATAGCATTAAAAAATACGATCACATCTCCAGTGTTTATAAACAGCACAAAATATTAACACTAAAGAACACAGTTTGTATCACGGCCTTTGTCGTTTATTTAAGATGCTAAAAATGGGTTCCCCGACATACTTACACTTACTTATACTTACATCTTAAATCCTCTAGATTTCAGAAATTCCAGTTACTCTGTACTCCAGGAAGCAAAGCCAACTACTACAATAAATTGTTCGCAATTACTGTAGCCCGGGAATGGAAAAAATTGCCTTCCAATATTAAAAACTCCTCCTCATTAACATATTTTATGAAGCACCTGCATGATTGTCTTACAAAATAGAATATATCATTTTGCAATTTAAATCACGGTAGATTATGGGTCAGATAAAAACTATTCCTTAGGAGTGTTAAGACTTGATTAATATGTTTTAGAAATAACATTAATGTTTCTTTTGTAAAAAATGTTAATTTCTTGCGACTTATTTGATACTGTCGGAACTGTACTTTCATCCGTAGGAGCAGAGGCGGTTTTAAACAAGAAAACGACCCTTTGCAGCATGGACCGCAGCTGAGGATACCATCCCAAAAACCTGTTACTTCATGTTAGCTTAGTTTCCATTGTATTAGGACGCAGTCTGCCTGGCGGGTTTTCCCCGACTAGCGGGTTTTCCTCCACGATCGAGCGACGGATGATGGCGTTTTTCTGTATTACTTTTTCTGTATTATCTCAGTCCCTCGGGGTGAATACCAGGCTGCCGCGGGGCGCGCAGATATGTAAAGCACATAATAGCTTGTTTAATTCAAATTGTGTTTTCAATGTGAGCCTTGAATTTTAAAATTATTTCAAACATATTATTGTAACATTGTATCCATTTAACCTCTGATGTATATTTATAAGTTGCTTTAAATAACGTTTGCTTTCCACTAACAACTTACCATTTGAAGATTATATTACATTTAAATTTATTACATTACATCACTTTTACTACATTACTCCGTATATTTGTGACATGTGGTTAGTCGGAAGAGCGCACCTGATGGCTCGAGACGCGCCATATTAATAAAGGCATGTTATTATTATTATTATTATTATTATTATTATTATTATTATTATTATTATTATTATTATTATTATATAATTATATTCAGTTTTTTGTAAATAACAGTGATTATTGTTTTCATTCATTACAAGCTGGAGTTGGCAACGTTTCGGCTTTCATTTGCTAGACATCTTCAGGCATCTGGTTTAAAAATGTTACAATTTATATTACTGCTTACAGAAATTCTTTTACATTATTTTAAACAAATACCAACCCTCTTCCTTTTCCTCACCCCTCACACACACTAACGCTACTTTGCACTACACTACCACACAGGCCGGGTGACCGGTCGGAGCTTAGAGCTTGTCCCGGCTGGGGCGGTGCCCCCCTGGTGGAAGATACCTGGTAGGTGGAAAACCCACTAGCCGACAATAGGTCGGCACTGGATCTCGCCATCCAGCGGAGGAAGGCCACCGCCATCTCCCGAGAGAAAACATGCACTGCACTAACGGAATAATATCCTCAATAGATTATGCGCCCGGAATCACTAACAATCAGTCAGTGACGTATAGAAACAGTTGTGCTGCAGAAAAGATTTATTTTCAACTTAAATTTGTGAATCGATTTTAAGTATCATCTGGAAATGTGATGTGAAGTAAGGTACGTGTATTGTAGTATGTGGGTCTCTTGTAGTGAGCTGTTGATACTGACACGAAGTGAATGTGATTTCTATGATATGTTTTGTAATTATAATAATCAGAATTACATGAAAATATGTTCCCCACTTTAAGTAAATCAGTTTTGACAAAAACTACGGATTGGTAAATAAATACCAAGGCAACTATTAATATTAGAAGTTCAACAAAGAGGCTTGCAGGAATCACGTAGATGCCATTTGCTTATTATTCAATTTTTTTCTGAAATCAAAACGTCTGGGTATTATAGGATGAGTTGCTCCAAAATATTATGTCATATCTCATGCGAGAATGCAATTTTCAAAACACAAGCAAGGACCTTCATGAATACTAACAATTTGAAATACCTGTGAATACGTAGCATAATTCAGCTCTCTTTAATTATCAATCTTCCCCCCCTACGTCACATACAGTTTTTACTGTTAAATGAATAAATCTAAAACAAAATAGATATTTGGAAATTCTTGTGCTGACTATGTCTATCTTTTGTCTGCTGTGCAGTCATTCTGTAACGTTCTCGATCTGTCAACGTCTTACACTTGTCACGGCGAAAACTCATTTGGATGTCTTCAGAGAATGTTCCAGTTATTTTAGGAGAAATTGAAGCTGTTAGTTCATCAAAGTGTAAAGTTGGACCTTCATAATTGTAGTTGTAGGAAGATGTCGAACAAACTTTGAAGTTCTGCAATTTTCGAAAATTTTCGTTTTCAAGAAATATGAGATGCACCATTCTTGTAAACACACTATCCAACAACAGAATTTAATATATAACGATGAATCAATTTTTTTGAAAATTTGAAAAATGTTCCATGGGCTTCATGTAAAGTATCCCCCCCTAAGTTAAAACATCGGTTTCAAACTGAAGGGGTCGCGACTTCAGGCAGATTGATTGTGCAATATCAATTTTGGAAAAAAATTGCTGAATGGTTTAGCCGTTAACGTTGTTCACAGAGGGACAGAGGAAAGGACAGACAGAAGGATGGACGGACAGACGGACGGTCAGACGGACGGACAAACGGATAGACAAACAGACAGGCAGACGTTTTGCTGTTATTTGAATTTTCGGTAGCAACGACATACAAAATATGGATTCTGGCTACAATTCGTGTTAGATGATTTGTTCTAGATCTAAATTTAGCAACTGCATTTATCCAACTTTTCGTTACCGAGGCCCTGTAATAAGAGTTTCCTGCCGAAAATTCGCAGTTTTCACATGTCTCCCCCTATTGCGTACGCGGTATTGAGAAAATAAAAACCATCGAAAGAACAATAATTATTCTGTTGGTAAAAAATATTGAAGCCTCTTAAATGCACTCGAGTAATACATTTTGACTACTTTTTGATTCACCACTGAATACATTTTTATGTTGAATTTCATGTTGTGTGAATATATATTTGTGTGTGTGTGTGTGTGTGTTTGTGTGTGTGTATACTTTGTGTTATACGTAATATAGGGAAAGTTATGTAATGCTGCGGAAAATCGCTTTACAGAGTTCAATAGAAATACAAGTGTTGGGGCCCTCTTATACCAAAAATGTGTTGTTTTTTTTAAACGTCCGTTTGTCCGTCCGTCCGTCAGTCCATCCGTCTGCCTGTCCGTCTGTCCGTCAATCTGTCCATACGCCTGTCCGCCCGCCCATCCGTCTGTGAACACCATTAGCGCTTATGCAATACGTACGATTTTTTCAAAATGGACGATCCCGAGTCCATACGGCTTGACTCAAGTCGCTGCGATTTTGAAAAGGTTTGTTCAAAATTTGGAGTTACTTAACATGAAGATCCCCGAACATTTTCAAAATTTTCTCAAATAAGGATGCACAATTTTTCTTCACATTTCTTGTAAAAATAGAGTAAAGTACCCTTATAAAGATGGCATAGGTCCTGGTTAACTCTACATTTTCGAAGATTTTGAAATTTTGAAATTTATCGGCGTCTTCCTACTACTATAAAATTGAAGAGAGAGTTTTTCCTTCAAATAAAATTTGTTCTCCATAGTGAAATCTTTCATTAAGATTATTTACATTTTTTATCATTTTAGTAGTTTTCGCGCAATATTGCATGCAATACTCGCAATTTTAAAAAATAACAGAAACCAGATATTCTCAAAAACGGCTTAATTCTTTTTTAAATTTCTGGTGGGGATAGTGCTAAATATGCTATGAGATGTCATACACATCTGCTTGCTCTATTCTTTTGTTTGTTTTTTTAAATTACAAAAATGTAAATTTTTGACTTGTCTATCATGTTGTTAATATGTACATTAGCGGTTATTTATTCACATTATGTTTATTAGTACATGTGCTTTAAATAATATAAAGTTTCTCAAAAATTCAATCATTCTCTGTGAAAATTGGCTCAAATATCCGCATTTTCAGAAACGCTCAAACGCCATTTTCTTGAAAAAGGCTATAATTTTTTGAAAGATCTCTCCCGCCGGTAATATGCACATTTCCAGAAATGTCTAAACACTATTGTATTTGTGAGTTAAAGTGCTTTAAATGACTTCTAATGTAGTTTTTCGAAAACTCAAAAATTATCTGTGAAAATAAGAGCTTCAAATTTCGATTTTACAATAGCACTTAAACGCCATTTTCTCACCAAGTGTTGCAAATTCTCCAAAGAAATTTTCTATCTAAGACGCAGTTTTACTGTTTTTAATATTTTAAAATAATATTTCGGTTCTACTATACAGAAACCTATTTTTTTAATGTACTTTGTGCGGTGATAAATGGCAGCTGACAGGACTACGTGGCATATCCTAATTGTTAGCTGAGACCAAAGAAAATAGAAAACTAATACGGGAAAGTCTGTCTCATTCCGTCGAACCACTGGTTTATCTTCGAATAATGGTATTGAATTTCTCCAGGACTTCTTGACACTAGCAGCGTCAACAGTTCCTTAAAATCCCCACAATATTGAATCTATGATTCCATCATAACCGCGAAATGGTTCTTCTTGCTTACTTAAGTAGAGTACTGCATCATTGACTAATTCTTGAAAACATTTCTTTAATCGTATTCATTTAACATTTTCATTAAAACAGCGTAGTATATAATCTAGCATTTTTCTTCAGGGCACTTGAATCGTATTTCGGTTTCTTTCAGAAACTATCGAACTAACCTGACATTTTATTTGCTCTGCCGACAATCGAATTATATTCAACAGAGCGGCAAATCCTTCTCTGTTCCAAACGTTTATTTGATGGCTACAAAGCAATCATTACCAAGAAAACAATTTCCGTAGATTTGGAGACGAATACAACCATGGGAATTCCTCGAATAATGAGTGTTTAAAAGTAAGGTTGTTGGATTTATTTGAATGTTTAACTTCTTTGTTTCTAGATATTTGTTGAGATTCATTAAGGTGCACACAACTTAAAAATTCCTTCTATCTTACTTCTTATCGTCCTTTCAACCTGAAAATGTTTTTTCTAATAAAATAAAGCTAATACTATAACGTACTCATGATTCACACTTGGAAACAGAACAATTAAAAAGGAGATACGAATGAATCTCCCAAAACGACATTTCTTCTGCAAGTTCATATTCCAAAACATAATAGGCTTTCTTCTCTTACTTTCCATTAAGGAAACTGGTGTAATGCTGCTATCTGGTGAATCCATCGTGAATGAAGCCAACATAATATGATGAAAACATTGAGGGTTTGCAATCCTCATGTCAATCATTATGTCACTCATTATGTTATGTGAATTAGTTTCTGAAAAGTTAACTTTTGTAATATATTCTTCATTTATGACATTTATTTTAATGTTGCTCCATGCGTGAGATTCATAGAAAATTTCTCTGGACGTGTAATTTTTTTCATATTATTCTTAAAATATTAGGCTCTTTAATGCCACTCATTATGATAGGTGGAGGAGATGGAATTTTTTGTTACTGTTGTTATTGATGGAACAAGATTCTGAAGTAATGATATTCCTTTGTGGTTTTGGTGAGGGAGAAGTATTCAGTTTTCTCTTCTTATTTTTACTTTGCACAATAATTTATTGAGTACGGTTCGAACCAACGTCAGGTACGAAACGGTGAAGTGCGGCGAGTTCTAACAAGAATAGGTTAAGTGAAAAGTACTGTTATTTTTCTGTGCAAACTATTTGTGAGGTAATAGTGCAGCATTCAATTAGAGAATAGGAAAGTTTACAAAAAGAGGGGAAAGTTTATCCCCCTTCAATTAATAACCTGAGAAAATGGATGTTTTTAATATAAAATTCATAGTTTAAGAAAAACAAGTAACTTCCTTAAGAAAGGTGAAAAGCTTTAATAATTTTTTTAAACTCTTATCCATTCTGTTTCTTGAGCTAAATCTTCATCCGTGCAGTAATCTCTGGATTGCACTTCATAAGTGTTATTAGTAGGTACAATAAGTATACCCCATAGATTGAATTTTACTTTCTAACTCTCTTATTTTCTTTTACATTTTTTCCAACGTATCACTCATTGGCGATTTTCTTGAACAGCTTTTTCCCATAAATTATAATAACTTTCACCTTCTTGATGCTGTTGTTGGATTTATCTATTTTGGTGTAAACGTGGTAAAAACCTTCATTTTCTGCATTACTCCCAAGAGCTGTAATTTTGGATAATGAACTTCCAGTTTTTAAGTGAACCACCCCGGAATTTTTTAAGTGAACGATCTTGTTTTGAGTGAATTACTGTGTATCGAAATTACTTCTCCAGAATCCTTAAGATCGGTTTCGAATGGTGGATTTTCCATATTTTTCTATGTCTTACTGTCTGGGATGTTATTTTCTTTAGTTGATATTGTATCATCATTTTTTGTATTTCTTTTTTAAATTTCCGTTTTGTTTTTTTGGTTCAGTTTTGTTGTTTTGTTTTTTCATTCATGTTCGTCCCACGAGTCGCTTGGGAGTAAGTGTCAATCTATTCAGAGCCCCGCATGAATAGATGAGACAATTTACTGTGGAAGATCGCTTAGTATCCCACATGCTCCGTTCGAGTCAGATGCTCCCAGCGCCGATTCTAGCCCACGGCACGGCTCGCTTCACACCTTGGAGTTCACACCTTGCATTTGGAGGTTGGTTGAAGCAATAGGACAGACGGTCGTTGTTAGACTGCCCTTCGTCTGACTCCTGAACCGAGGCTTGCACAGCATGACCCATTCGCCAATTGGCTAGCGAAACCCCCGGCAGAGCCCTCCGCCTCGGCCACTCGGTCAGCGTTCCTCTCAGGCGGGGGCTCCCGGGGGAGGAGCTAGCAGAAGAGAAGAGCAAACAAAATGTATATTTCAACTCTTTGTGCGGAAAAGGGAATTATTTCCCTTTCAAAATCACCGACTAAATTGGTGAAAGGTCACGTCACTTCATTCTTCTGAATCGCCGCCTCTGGAACCTGCGGCGTAAAGCGAAAAAGTAAAAATCGATTCTCGTTAAACACCTGTCCGTCTGTTCTAACGACCATTCAGATGCGACTATTCGGATTTTCATTGTATATCCAGTATTTCCATCAAGATACTTTCATAGTATCTCAGAAATTGATGTATAAGGGATATCTAGAGGATACATAATGTTACGTAAAGTTACACTACGTGGTTATGTACTAATGAAAAATTTTACGAAACAAAGAAATGGGTAGGTGACGCAAGTTTATCTGGAATCCCCGAGTTGAATGTGGCATATTACGTGCATAATATACGCTATCGTCATCAAAAGCCTTGACGAAGGTCGCAGGATGTCCTGGTTGAGCTGTTATACGGCCATTGACAAACTACAGATTTGATCACCACTGTGAGGTACACCATGTACACAGACAAACCATTTGTCATCCCGTGCAGTCCGGAAATGGTGTACGATACCAAACGCAATATGCATTAATTGAGTTATTCGTACAATCCGTTGAATGATTTGTCCAATGATACTTAGTGGAAGTCATTGTAGACTGAGTGCTAAGGTGACTGACTTGCTTGAATCGTTGTAATATCCAATTTTTTTAATCCTCAATTCCTAACAAGTTTCACGAAATATTCTGTATAACCAATTTTTTATGTTTTCTCCCCACTCGAATCCTTCGAATGCCATGAATAAAAAATAACTTTTTATCATACATTTACTTAAATGATGTATGTTCTAACACATTTGTAGTGAAAGCTACCCTGGAATCTAAAGGATCCTTCACAATGATTAGCCTCGTGAATTTCCTTCTGTCACATTCGAACATACCTGAGCAACTTACTGTATCTTAACACCGAAAGTCAAAGGTCCGAGTACTTTCGCTAGTTATAGGGAGTTTTCGATGAAGGGAGAGATTTTATTAACATATTAGATAAACAATGTTGTTAGGTTAAAAAACCTAACTCAATGTCTAGATCATAGAGAGCTTTTCGTTACAAATACATTCGTTATAAGTAGATCTCGGAATTTTAGAAACAAAACGAGGTGACTTAGGCACCGACAATAGGTTACGAACTTGTGAATTTGGCATGATTAGGCAAGAAAAGCGACGTTTAGGCACTTAAAATAGGTTTAAAAATGATTACATTAGGAACTTACTCACCCTCCCCCAAAAAAACTTGTACCATACAACCCATCAGAGGCACGATTTCGGATTTTTTATTGGGGAGGAAAAGGAGTCTCTCCGCATAAGAGGGTAAAAAGTTCCCGCAAACCAAAGGTATTATGAGTAGTTACACAATAATTCTAGCATAAACATGATATTTTTGAGAGTTTTCTTAGCCTCCATCCCACAACCGACACCCCTCTACAGCCAGAAACGTGTTTTTTTGTTTTTTCGTTAACTTCAATACTATGTTATATGATTGAAAATAATATGAAAAATAAAAATATTAGAACTATCAGATTTTTTTTTACTTTTTCTCAGCGCCAAATTCAAACGCAAAGTTTTTTGGAAAGAAGTAACAAAAAATAATTTTGAACCAGGCTTGAAAGAATCTCAAAAGTTCTTTTTAAAGCACAAAAGTTTGACTTTTTTCAGATTTTTCTGATTGCTGAGCTGTAGTTAAAAAAATTGTTTTACCATTTTAAATCACAGACGCTTTGAAAATGGTTGCAACAGTTCTGTGTATTTATTTGAGTTTCTATAATACATTTTTAATGAAAATTGTTTTTGTCCAAAAAACAAAGAAATTTTTTTAATATTGAAACAGTCATTATGATTAACATGTTCGCTTATATAATATCAGAAAAGGGAAATAACTTGAATAACATTCAATGACCTAAAGTTGTCCGTTTGCCGACTACGCCTCCGTAGATTACATGTAATGCTGGAAAACATGATTTTCATCGCATCGCGGCCCACGAATGGGTGTTTCGAGAGACGCACCCACTTCTCGGCGGTGGAAATATTAAAAGCGCTAGGATACTTGTAATGGAAAGAATTTATTTAATCATAATATATGTATTGTCCTTGCACTTCCAAAGAATATGGTATATTAAAATAAAATATGCTTACAGACTATTACATTCAATTTACGGCAGGTATGGATGGTGCGATAGTTAGAATTTTGTGCCGCTCCCATTTTGTATGCTTTTTTGCTAATATACACCAAAATGAACATAACATATCATCATATGTTCTTCAGCGTTTTTCTCTAATAAGATCATTTTCAATTAGGTCTGAAAATTATATTCAAAAATCTACTACTACATTTCGTTCTTCCCCGGATTTGCTTTCCACTTCCGTATTTTTGTCCCCAAATTTTTGAAAAGATTACAACTTCACACACTCCGTGTAATTTGAATTAACTTTTACTTCTGCAAATTTCCCTATTAATCGTTTTGTAGGCCAAATATATAAACATTAAAAGACGACTTTTTTATATGTTGATGTGAATAAGGTATTAAGTTTAATAAACATAAGTTGTTAGTTATATTCATTTGAAAATCGGTATATGCACGCTTAAGAACGTAACTATGAGAAGTCAGTGAGAAGTGAGAAGAATAAGTTCAATGTGCTTTAATTTTGTTGCATTACGCACAGTTTGGCTTTCTCCGTATTCACTTTAAGTTCTTCAAATTTAATACGTTTGCCACAAAAATTTCATTGTAATCTTGTGACCGGATCCGAAAGGAAAGGATCAGTTCCCCACCAGGAGACCGAGACGCGCCGAGTGCCTAGTATGTCTCGATGGGCTAATGGGAAGTGGCGAAACCCTGAGTGACGATCTGCGTACATGCACACTCGCAGTTACTCCAATACTATGTAGAGATTAGTTGAATGCGGCGTCGCCGAGGCTGCTAACTGTTTTAAATGTATTTTCATGAGTTGAAAATTTGTCATCCGTAGCCTTGTTCAAATTAATTCTTACAGTCTCTAATTGCATTGGACGTACCATGAATCGTAGAAGCTAATAATGTTTTACTCCTGTTAAAAAATGTCCAACCTCAATGGCCTTGTATGGTACCTCCATAGGGGATATGAACTGGTAATATGGCACTTTTAAAATTAAAAACGTAAAAATACTTGCAGGTACGAATGATGCTGAATGGTTAGAATTTAGCACACCCACATTTTTTACGTTTTTTTGTTAATATGCACAAAAATGCACATAAAAAGCATTTGCAAGCTGGTCTTCGGCGTTATTCTCTAATAAGGTCATTCTCAATTAGATCCGATAATTATGATGCAAATTGTTGATTTTTGAAGAGATTTAAACTCTACAAAGTGAGTCTAATTGTGTTCACTTCTATTCTCTATTCCTATTGTATTGTTCTATTCTTCTGATATTACTCTACTTTTCGTTTTGTGGGCGAACATGCCTCTCTAAATGTTTATAGTTCGTTGCTATGCTACGCGTGTTTCTTGGATTTTAACATTCTAGATACATCCATTACGTCGTATCACACCCGAGTGACATTCTGGTATGTCACAATATAACAATTGAAAGGTGACTGTTTTGTATGTTTATGTGAATAAGGTGTCAGTTACGTTTTATTAAGAATACGTTGTTACATTAAATAGAAAATCAGTATTTGCGCGCTTAATAATGAAAATGTCAGAAGTTGAACGTAAAAACGTAAATGTGCTTCTGTAGCATTACTCATAGTTTGGTTTTCTCAGTATTTACCTGAAGTTTTCAAAGTTCATTAATTTCCATGAGAATACTTTAATCCGATCCGTTAATACGGATGCAAATTAAATTAAATCTACAGCGCGGTAATTTATTTATCACAAATTTTCAAAACTATGAGTAGTTATCGCGTAATTTTGGCTTGAAATCAAAGCAATTAAACTGTTTTTCAAAAACCGCTCCCAATATTTTTTTTAAAATTTCCCCATTGATAAAACAAGAGATACTTTAAAGAATGTTGGATGCTTCAATTCCGTTGAACTCTCTGAATTTACGAAAATTACGAATTGAAAATAAGGAGCGAAACAAGTACATTTTTAAGCGTCGGCTCAAGTTGGTACGTCAGTAGACTATCTGGGGTAGCGGTGTGGCGGAGTTAAGTTTGTAGACCTCAGTGGGAGTCTCCGTGTAGGAGAAAATCTTGCTCTTTGAAAACGTTTCCAGGTTCATTTCGTTACTATTCGTTACACACATTCGTTATAATAATGCGAGAAATTATTTGCTGTTGTAGCACACTAGTTTAATCTCATTATGGAGTGCCTGCTTCAGAAATTGCAAAACTAGTCAGGGTCCCCGCTGGAAAGGAAAGTGTCTGTGTTAGCACTTGCTGAGGTTCTGATGCTGTTGGGAAAATGTGCCCCAGGTGCAAGAACTGATTGATATTATAGTGGAATGTCTTGAGTCCCTCAGACACATCAAATTACATTTGAACGATCCTGTTTCACTGAGGACCTCTATCAATAACTGTCGGCGGAAATAATTCCTTCCTCAGTTATGATACCTTAACCTACCTGAAAGTGAAGCACTCTATTTGGAACAGCTTCCCCTCAGAAGCATCCATTGTGAATTTGACGGAAGCAGTGACGAGGATTCAGAAATCGCATTTGAATCCTACTCAGAAGTCGGCATTATTTCATAATTAAATTACGCCACATTACCACCACCATGCGCTGTGGCAATCCCATCAATATTGAATCTGAGAGAAGCGGATGGAGAATATCAAATGACAGTGGGAGTCAAACACCCTGATATCTGCATATTCTATGTGGTAGTACTCGTAAGTACTGCAGATTGCATATTCCATGTGGCCAAGAGTTAATAAAAAGGGATTCCTTCATAACAAACTTTCTAAACCTTGGATAAGGTGACACCAAGGGGTATGCATATCGATTTCAGCAAGAAAAAGCAGGGCATTTATTTTACAGAGAAAAAATTGCAAAAGCAAGGTGACAAACGGAATTGTAATTTTACGTGCTACTTTACACATCACTGTATTTGACGTACACTATGTGACCAAAAGTATCCGGACACGTGGCTGAAAATGACTTACCAGGTCGTGGCGCGCTCCATCGGTAATGCTGGAATTTAATAGGAAGTTAGCCCACCTTTAGCCTTGATAACAGCCTCCACTCTCGCAGGCATACTTTCAATCAGGTGCTGGAAGGTTTCTTGGGGAATGGCAGCCAATTCTTCACGGAGAAGGATGGAGAACTGTCGATGACCACAGGAGACTTGTCGATGAAGGTAGTCGAGGTCTGGCACGAGTCGGCGTTCCAAAACATCCCAAAGGTGTTCGATAGGATTCAGGTCAGGATTCTGTGCAGGCCAGTCCATTAGAGGGATGTTATTGTCGTGTAACCCATCCTCCACAGGCCGTGCAGTAAGAACAGGTGCTGAATCGTGTTGAAAGATGCAATCGCCATCCCCGAATTGCTCTTTAACAGTGTGAACAAAGAATGTGTTTGAAACATCAAAGTAGGCCTGTGCCAACCCCCCTCCATGAAAAATACGACTTCACCATAACACCATTTTGGTCGTGTCCGGATACTTTTGATCAAATAATGTATATTTACTGCACTGTCTTCTACCTAATCATTACAATAGAATAATAACATTAACCTCGAGATATTTGAGGTATCTCATTGAAAATAAACAAGGTGCTTGCTAGTGATCAAAAGCGGTTCCAGCCTAATAGCATTTGACACGGGATATTCAAGCCTCACTTCAAACATTTCCTGTAAGACACACCAAGAACTCGTTCAATGTGAACTACATACCACTATCACACTTGGAACTGAAGGCGTAGGCTTATTGCTGAAAGCGGCAAACGAAAACTACAAAGCTGTGAGCCCGCACTTCGCAGCATTCGCTCGCCACACCCGCGCGCGCACCCGACGACAGCCCCCTTGCCAGCGCCCCAGCGCAGCGCGCAGCTCCCGCCGACAACGGTCGCGGCGCCCCGAGCACGCAGCGGCTCAACAAATACGTCCTCATTGCGTATCAATACTGCACTTCACTGCTAACCACACGGAGCGCCCAACAACGTGGGCAGTTAATTGAGTTCTGTAGACGGCGTCGGAAAAAACATGCGTTAACACCAAGAGAGATGAAGGTTTGAGCTCTCGGTTCGCCTAATACATTACTATGGTAGGTGTGGTGCATCAATTGTTATTGTCAAATTAGCGTGCTATTCAGCCAGTCCTATCATTACACTCACTGGTGGGATTACTGCGAATTATGATCTCCACATCCCCAACAATGAAGTGCTTACAATGACTAGCTCATTGTTGCCATATTCTAAGATGGTAATATACCCATACAAGAAGACGAAAAGATTCAGGTGGTTTGAGGAGCAACACAATATCATCAAACATCTTTTCTGGCCAGCACAATTGCCAGACCTCAACATAATCGAACAATAACGGGGCGTTATACATCAGAGAAAGAGGAGTACATTTTCAGCTTCAACATCATTTAAAAAATTGGCGGACGTTTTGGTACAAGAATGGAAGAACATTCTGTTGGAAATTATTCATTCACTCTACAAATCTATTACGTGACGAATTTCAGATGTTCTATAAGTAAATGTTGGCCCAATATCTTGTAAATAAAAAAATATTTTGTACATCAGAAGTTCATATTATTGTATCCATCCCTGTGGTTTTATGAATAGAGCAATCAATAGATCCTGTTCCCAAATGGCTGAGCTCCTGTCCGGGTTTCCACCAATGAACCGTCAAAGCTCACAGGTTCAGTTGGCCCTATACTGAACAGGATATAAGGACTTATAAGAAGAAATGTGCCGATGACCGCCGACGTAGCCGCCTGAGAGAAGCTGGGATCTCAAGGGAGAACGGTTAAGGCGCTTATAAACGACGTGATTGGGAATGCCTTTTTGAAAGACTAACGTTTTCTGAAACCCAGTATTTTGTATTGCGGTTCTACAAATGAGATCGAATACCGTTGCCAATAAATCTACCCTAAGTAGGGGGATGACCAGAGAGGATGTATCTTGCAGGAAGTGCAATGCAGCGGTAGAAACCTAGAACCACATCCTGGGTCAATGCACTTTTTCTAAACCATTAAATGAAGCGCCATGCCGAGATTCACAACTTCGTAAAAATGCGCCGCACGTTGGAGACCGCAGTGGCCGCGGAAGCGACGTTCTCCGCTAGCGATGGGCGACACTCAAAGCTGACCTGCTAATCAAAAGGCGGGGTAGGCGTCCTGGTGGTCGACGCGACTGTCCCCCACGGGATGGGTGAAACCATCTGAAAGAAAGTAAAAAAGATGGTAAAATACTAACTAGTCGGCCATCGACCCCTGGCAGCCCAACTACTTGGAGTGTCCAATGCCAGAATCCTGCCAGTGGGGGTTGACACTTCTGGGGCTATGACAAGGTCAGTGCCCTCAAGATGTTGGGAATCACGGATCGAGGCAACAGCCCCACGACCTGGCGACACCCCCCAGGGGTACGTTATTAGGCAAGTAAAAATGATGAAAGTGGACCTGTGTTCCAAGAGCGCGTGAGGCATTGTAGGGTGTCAAGACTACATTACGATACTTAGACAGTGAACAACGCAGAATCAAGATCTACGATCTCTAGAGAAACATCCAGAGAAATTACGAATGAAAAATGTACGAAGCAAAACATTGAAAATAATTGATTTTTTAAGGTCAAAGATATTGAAATTTTCAGTTCATGCTGTTAATGTATTTTGCTGCATCTCTTTAATAATAAAGTCAATCATTGTGGAGAAACACTATTTAATTTTTACGTCATCGAATATAGTACATCTGATATAGTGAACCAATAATGTTCGTCCCCAGACATTCACTATAACTGGAGTCGACTGTATTCTTCGAAAAAAAATGGCTACATTTGTGTCGAAGAGCCGACAAACTAAAAACAGGGACATAATCCTAACTCTTTCTCATGTCCGTTAATTCTATTAAGGGATATCTACAATCGTGATGTAATTATTGTAACGGTTGAAGAAAATATTACATATTTTCCATGTTTATTGCTCTATTATAAGCAGTTAAAGTCATTTGTGTGTTTCGTTTTTAGCACGTATGTTTTCAAATCATTTCAACAATCAAGACTACGAAAAATGTTTAGAACATCAAATGATGGAAACAAAACTATATTTAAGGAAGGATACAATACCTTCCAAAGATCTCCCTCAAACTTCTTTGAGAATTCAAAATTCAGATAATATGAGAGCTATTTTGAAGCATTGCAAACAAATAGTACATTAAATGGAGTTGTTTTACATTTTTAGTATTGAAAACTCACATAACGTAGCATCATCTGGACAGCACAGACCATTTCAAAAAATGAAAATTTTAATTCCCCAAATGAAGATCTTCACAAAAATAATATATTAAGGCAATTAAATGACATTGACAATTGAAAAATTAAATTAAGAATTTAAGGAAGTAATTAAAAATTTGGAAGAGAAACTAGTACAACCATGAAGCGGTTTTAAATTATCTTTTCACTCCTGGTCAAATTTTACGTTTAAATAATCCTGGCAAAATCTGTCTTTGGTCATCAGAAAATATTGCTTCGGCAGTAACATTTCATAGCATCAGTCCCAAATACTGTAGTTATTTACGAAATACAAAAGGCTTTCCATTACCTGGAAAAACTAACTCTGCGAGAATGGGTTCGACATCTTGAATTGAACCAGGAATTTTAGAAAATGTGTTGTAGTTGATGGCAAAGAAGCAAGATGAATATACTCCTGCTGATAAATTGGTTGTTTAATGATTTTATGAAATGTATATTTCAAATAAAATAGATATGGATGTTTCTAAAGAAAATGTTTAGGGCCCAACCAGAGCTTGCATGACTACCGTGGGCCGTGGATTATTAGGAATAAGGAAACAACCAATTTCTTATTGTTTTGATATTCGTTTAACTAAACATTTGTTGTTTCAAGTAATTCACAAATTATATGATGTTTGGGTATGGAGATGTCTCTGTACGTAGGACCAACCAACTTGCAATTGTGAAATAGCCTCAACATTGGTATTGACAAAAACCACACAAATTCCATTCAGCATCCCTGTAATTCTGAGAAAAATATTTTTTATTTTTGCAGATGTTCCTCATTTATTAAAACTTGTCAGAAAACACTTGTTAGATCATGGGTTTCGTATTGATGGAACAATTGTAAATAAAACTGTTTTAGAAAATGCCAAGAAACATAGAAAGGACGAAATTGATCCAACATACCTATATGACAAAAATGTTTGTGAAACGAGAAGGCAGAATGATGCTGATAGATGACATTTGGCTTATACTTTTTCTATTTTAATGCAATAGATTATTATTATTATTATTATTATTATTATTATTATTATTGTCTTACATTATTCACAGTATCTACTG
>BOPP01000173.1:2847237-2864832 GCA_017312745.1 Gryllus bimaculatus
CCCGCTTGCCCGCCTGCCCGCCTGCCCGCCTGCCCGCCAATATCAATTAGTTCGGTTGATGAGCGTTCCCTAAAAGACTCCGTGGAAGGTCCGCGCGCTTCGCCCCCGCCCCCAGCCACGCCCTCGCCCTCCGGCGGCTGTTCGCTCCTCCTCGCGTTCCAGCCGCCCACCTGCGCCTCCCTTTGGCTCTCTCGCGGCTGACGCGGGAGGGAAAAAGATATGGAATGCACGAAAACACGGCGAACATTTGTCAGAAAAAAATCTTATTACAGGCCCTCGTAAGTTAAAAGTGGATTAATCCACTTTCTAATTTCGGAAAAGAATCCTCTCACACGTGCTGTGGCCACAATCCATGTTTTGTGGGTTCTTGGTTCCGAAAAACAAAATGACAGCAGTCTGCCAGTCTGTGAACAACGCTAGCAACAATCGCGTAGCCTATTTTTTTCTGGAACGGGAAGTAGAAAGCGAAAAAGGGCACCGAGCAAGTGAGGCAATCAGTATTAGTGAGCTTAGTAAGGGCATTCGCAAAGTTGTCTTTGTACGAACCACAGTGCCAGTGCCGCTTTGGATTTGGAATTCCCGGACCTCCCCCTCACGAAGTCCGTAAAAATAGCTTTGTCTTTAAAATAAAATGAAATTTAACTCAAATTTAATCGCTTTTTTGTTGATAATTTGTTACAAAAAATATTGTCGCTCCTCATTTGTCCCTGTTATAAACACTTGGCTAAATGGACATCAAGTTAATACCGCAATTAGCGAAAGCAAGAACCCAGAAAAGCAAGAAATTACAGAGATATATTAAAAAATAATTACTTGGGAATTTGTCGCTTTTTTCTTGCTCAGTAGCCCCCGAAAATAAATTTTGTTGCTCCTCAGATGCCAGCGAATACCGGAAATGCCAAATTTCGTCAAAATACCGGAAATGCGAAATTTGTTCTTTGCGGCGGGTTACGGTGAAGACACGACTGTCCCTAAAATATAGGTACCATGAAACAACAACCTATACCGTGGTTTGACAACCGTGGTGTACGGATTGAATCAGGCGCACAGAAAATAGAAACATGGGCAACGAAAGGAATATCAAAATCCACCCCTCGAAATCTACAGCTAAAATCTTCACCTCCAGACCATAATCCTTCCCCACTCCGTTTAAAATGAGCAACAACAGAGGATTCCTCATAACAAAACCATTAAAAACCGTAGTCTCCACATGGACGCAACACTCAACTGGAAAATTCATAAACAGATACCGAAGTTCAATGAGCCAAAACCATAATACAACTGATAATGCTAACTATAGATAACAGAAAACTTAAACTAAATAATGGTATCAATCTATCTCAAACCATTAAAAGACCTCTTCTCTAGTACGCTTGACCAAGTTGGACACTTGTGGCTAAAAAGAATGTCAACAAAATACAGATAATACAGAACAAATACCTAAGAACTTTTACCCAAGTCCGCTGGTTTACATCCAATAAACGGTTACACGAACATTACCTAAACCTCATCGCAAATCGAATGGCCTTTCTTGCCAACGATTTCTGTTCCAACCTACACCTTATTAATCGAGATAGACATAGGAAAATACGAGATATTTTGGAAATCCAGAAACAATAAGGAGATTTTATTTTGTTTCAAATGCAAATATTTCATTGTATTATTCCGCATATACTTATACTGCGTATAACGACTGAATTCTCGTACTCAGTGCATCATCTGATTACGACACACCCGGTGACATTCAACAAGGTTCCAAGGAAGAGGCTACCCGCCGTTAAACATTTGCTAGTTTGCAAGTTTCATGACATTCTTGATATATAGAGAACTGTTGTACAACCTGATGCCACGCTTTGAGGAAATGGGTGAAATAATGTCCAACAAGACGGAGGGCCCCACCAAGCGTTACCGCCAAGAGCAGTGGCGGCTCCTGAACAAATGTTGAAGGCAGGCAAAGCAGAAACTGAACAGCGGCTGATCCCGGGAAGGGGCACGGGACTCTGCCCCGCACCTCCATCCAAATTTTCTCCCTTTTTATTCAATTTATTCAAGGCAATTTTCTCAAGGGTATCATTACATTCCAAAGCATGATTTTCATGAAGAACGTGCAGACGTGATTTCAAGATAATTAGATTCTATAAGTGTTACGAGTTTCGGGTGCTAATTCAAAAATCGCATTCATTTTTTTCCCCCAGACGTTTAAGATTCACTGAATTGCATTTGCGATTATATGCGATATGATTGACATTTCATGTTTTTGAATAGATTTTGATGTTTTATTTTAAAATATCCATTTCTTTTCCAAGAACTTTCCTTAATTGACAATAAAAGGCATGGCAAACAATAAAGCTTAGCTTAAACTTCATTAAAATTACCTGTTCGCATGGCGCGCAGGCTGTAAGAAAACGCTTGAAATGGTCGCCATGAGTAGTGATGACGAAACGTTCCTGAACGAAATGTTCATTACACATTTCCAGATGAATAATGCTTATGCCACATTAAAATTGTAAGAATGATTGAATTTCTTTATTATTATGAAATGTGTTAACGTAGTACATATTCACCAGGGTAGGCACTGCCTAACTTGCCTACCCCAAGAGCTCACAACGTACGCATCGCACTATTCCTGTTTGGACTGGACGAGTTGGACCATAGCTCAGCCACCACGATCTCCTGACCTAACGCCCATAGAAGTTTGTCTGTGGAGATATGTTAAAGGTATACACCCATCCACTTCCTTCAACTAGCTATCCATGAGCTTCCTAATGTATCAATAATGCGTTGGCTGAGGTAGATGCTGACAAGCTCTCGCTCATCTCGGAAGAAATTTCGTACAGACTGGATATCTGCTGTGTTGCAAAAGAAAGAGCAGTTTGTACATTTGTAGGAATAAATTTGATCTGTCAATATGTGAGCTGAGAATAAATTATGATAAGTAACTAATATTAATAATATCCCAGGTGAGATTGATACCTTCTAATAATTAAAGAAACGTCAAGTATCAATATATTTTTAATCGTAAGATCTTTTCGATTGCGTAGAGCTTATTATCTGAAAATATATACTTGATTATTGATTAAAATACATGAAATATAAATTGAAAATTGTACAATTTATTTACAACTAGTGGGGGTAAAACAGCACGTACAATCTCACCAGTATTTTCCACGCAAAATTACTCGAAAAGGACTCAAATTGTGAAAAATTTTACATGACTTCAAAATCTAACTTTAGAAGCAGATTTAAGTAAGGGGGAAAAATATACCTTCATAATTGTAGTTGGATGAAAGTTTGAATGTTTGCCATTTTCGATAAATCTTTTTCAACGAACATGAGACCAGCACCATTCTCCTAAACGTCCTTTTACACTTTATACAAACAAAATGTAATCAAAAACAATGGAGCCATTTTGTTTTAAATGTCCCAGGTACTTCATGCAATGTACCCCCAAAATTAACATTTCGGTATTAAATTCAAGGAACTGCGACATCAGCCAGGATAATAGGGGAAGCTCAATTTTGGAGAAAATCAGATGAATAGTTTCAACGCTATTGTTGATCACAGACGAACGGACAGATGTGTTGCCGTCACTCGATTTTTCGGTATCAAGAAGCCACAAAACATGGATTCTAGCCTCGAACGTGATAAGGGATTTTTCTTCTAGATTTAACTACTGGATTTATCGAATTTTTCGTTACCAGGATCCGACAATAGTTTTTCTGTCGAAAATTCGCCGCTTTCTTCCGCTTTCCATAATTTTCTTTCTACTGCGTAAGCGGTAGCGAGAAAGTAAAGTACTGGAGCTAAAACAGCACATACTCTCTCGCCTTTAGTAATGGTTATGTAGTACTATTTATACTACAATGTCTCTCCGAGTCAAGACACTTCAATTATCATTTTTTGTAAAACTCATGACAAATTGTAGAACATTTGGTGACAAAATTCAAGTTTCAAGTAATAGATTTTTTATTCAAAACTTTAAATGAAAATTACATTATCTGACATTGTATAACAGATGCAGTGTATTCACGAACATATCCGATGAGTTTTTTTTTAACTTAACAATACTCTGCGTAAGCAGTGTGCGAAAAAGTAAAATAATTAAAACTTAAACAATACGATCTCCTAGCGGCGGCTTACGCTTCAGCACGATTGCCAACGCTGCTTCAAAGATCCGACGGGCGGTTGGCAAGAGCATTTTCAACGCAAGAACACTAACAGCGTTGGCAAACAAATGGAAATCGACCGAAAAATATATAATAATAATTGTTAAACACTATAATTTGTAATATTTTCCATGCTCATTATAACACGGATTACACGATATTGCTTGTATTAACTTATAATGCTAAACGCTTTATATGTTTTCGCACCTAAGAAAATTTCCCCAAAATGTCTTTACTAATCGAAGAACAACAAAATTTAGTTTCCATCAGCATTAAGAATTCAACATAAAAATGGGTTAGAGTAGGGATACCAGAATTTACGAAAACGGTCACAGAATACATTTCCCCCAATAGTACGTTACACTCGGATTTTGTTTTAGACATCAAATAAAACTTAAAAATAAATAGAACAATGCCTTATAATGGTCGCATATCAATGATAATCTAAGGAATTCAAATAAATTCAACATTTCATTACATTACATCGTTGCCGTTCAAAAATGAACTCAAATCTAAATTGCTGCATTGTATCCCAAGACAGCGTAAATAATAATATAAAAGAAAAATGTTGGCAAAAATGATAGTATTCAATTTTTCTTTCATGTAAAGTATTACAAATATTGCTAATGTAATCCAAACCCAACCAATTCAAAAGGAAGCTGCTGTGGTGGACACCTGCGTTTATTTCGATAACCAGGAACAAGAGTCATTTCTGTCAGAAATGAAAAATACCATATCAGCGATCAAAATTTCTTGGAGTAAAGAAGTAATATGTTTGTTCTTAATTAAACCTTACCTTACCTTCCTCCATTACCTTCCTTCAATCTACTTTCTTATATAAGAATAACAATAGCTTTCAAACACCTCTCAACACGAAGCGTAGTAAATTCGGAGCGGGCGACTTTATTTGTAGCCAATAGCGCACACACACAAATATTTTTAAAAATCAACATGACCTTATTTGAAAATCTGTTTTTTATCAATTAATTTCATTAAGAAAATAGTATCTTCACAATTGAAGTTGTAGGTAGACGTCAAACAGTTTTTGAATTTTCGAAAAATCAGGGTTTTCAACAAACATGAGACCTGCGCCATTCTCTTCAACGTCCTTCACACTATCCAATGACAAAGTTTAAAGTAAAGTACCCCCAAAAATTAAAATATCGATTTCAAATTCAAGGGGCCGCGACATCAGCCAGATCAATTTTGGAAAACATCGGCTGAATCGCTGGCGTTGTACACAGACAGCGGACGGACAGAGGTTTTGGCTGAAGATTTTTCGGTATCAAGAATGCACAAAACATGAAATCTCAGGACACAGTGTGTTAGAGGAAGACATTTACTACATATAGGAATAAGATTTATCTTCATTGTTGTTACCAGGACCTTGTAATAAGTATTCTGCCAAACAGTCGCTGTTTTTTCGCGCAGCATTACACGACTTTCTCTCTACTGCGCAAGCGGTGGCGAGAAAGGAAAGCGTAACGCAGAGTCCTGACGAAGTGTGCTGCGGCGCGGCAGCTGGAGCAGTTGAATGGCGTTTACGGGGTGCCGGTAAGAAACTTTTATTCAAAACTTTAAAACCATTGAAGATTCCATGATTAAATTTTCAGTTGTGAGGAAATATATAGTATCGTAGGCTTTCACGGCCTACCAGCCCGGAAAATATATCTTCTCTGTGAGAAAATAGTTTCACCAGTTTTCCAAAATTTAATAATTTAAAAACATTACAATTCCATATATTGCATTTCTTGGAATTTGTTAATTCCTTATTTTTGACGACTCACCGTAAAAGAAATATCTTTAGTGAGAAATTATTCTTCACATTTCTCCTTTAAATACGTGTAAATTCATATTTTTGCTTGTTTTCATAGCATCGGGAGAGGGGGGATATTATACAGAAAGGTCTACATAATGCTTACGTAACATTTCAAGTGCCCATTGTTGCTAAACAATGGCTGATTGGACACAAATATTGTACCTGATTGATGGTGGTATGGCAAAATATTTTTGAATTCTGAGATGTGGTGTCAGAGTGCCTACTTTTTGGATGGAATGACCCATATCCTTGGTGATCAATTGTCCATAGCGATATAAAATTAAAAATACACACTTGGTCAAATAATAGGAATGAGATTTTTTCACTTCCCCTTTAAATATTAACTTCCAACTACATTCCCAAATCATCAAAAAATGAAAGATCATTGTGAGAAAGAGAAACTTCAACTTATTGATAAATTTAATTAATTTCCATGATTGGAGGAAAGGAAAACTTGTAAAATTTTTGCTTTGTAAACTCCAGAGCTGTAAAGATTTTAGAGAGAAGAACAGCAAGGAATTCTGGAAAAAGTAACAGAATACTGTACTTTAAGGCATTGCAGCATTTATAAAAAAAAATTCATATACAATTTATTACAACATTTACAAATTAAAGCATAAAATCTTCGGGTCTTTTTATCTTTTCTAAAAAAAAATAATAATAAATAAAAACTAACAAGACTTCTGGAGACCTGCGAAATAAAAAAATGGTTTGCAGGCTACACTGCATTGAAATTATCCACTTAATGAATATTTCCTCTTCATAAGTTTAGTTTCAAGACATAATTCCTGTTTATTCTTAGTAGGTACAAGTTTCATTTTCTTTGATAACTAAGAGTTCAGAGGCTTGGAGCTTCTGGGGTACTTCCCATACATTGCCTCTTTGCTTTTGCTCTTTCCACTCAGGATCTTCACCAATTTTCAACACCAAATGCATTTGTCTAAAAAACAGTACATATGGTATTGGATGGAATGGGATGCATCGCAAAACATTAGACATAAATTATTACAATTTCATATCTGCCTACCGATATGCATATGTACATATAAGATCGCTTCAAAGAAAGTAGCCAAACACATGTATTCTATATATTAAATATAAATGTCGGATTTAAACACCTAATACCCAATCATTCAGGTTAGGTATTGATGATCCTCTGTTTTGATGGAACTGTGAAAACTGCTTGAGTGAGACAGTTCGCATCCATTGACATACCTCATGTTCAACAGAGTTGTGCTATCGAAAAAGAAGTTCGCTGCTCCAAAGGTATGTCTTAATTGTATGTCAAATGTTAGTATGTATGTTAACTGCGCAAAATAAGTAATTTTAGAATAAATTGAATAACCATCTTAGAAAGATAAATCTTACTACAACAGATCACAAAATTCTTTAATTTTATCAATAACAAATGAAATAACAAAATTTTACAGATAAAAGAAATGAAGGGTACTGGTGTGAAACATACAGCAATGTTTTCGAGTTACAAGCAAAGGTACATGTTGAATAAAGGAGTTTAAGTGGGTTGCATAGAAAATGACAACTGGGGAGATCTACAACCCATAAAATGAACCAACAATCACAACACATGGACAACATAAGGTGGGAGTCGAACATTATAGGACACACAAATTTTGAATCTAATCATTTTTACACCGAAGCCCTTTAAATTTGAAAGTATTGAAGTATACTTTCTAATTTTCATTTTGTTCCCAAAAATTTATTGAAGCATTGGCTATTTTTGTTTGAAGCACCATGCAAATGTACGTACTATCACGCATGCAAACAGATATATACTTCATACAAATGAGTAAAACATACTACATACATCTGCATGTGCACATGAACATGCATATGCTTCCACATACATACACACAAAATACACACATAATACACACAAAATACATACACACACACACAAATTTTCATACAAACCTTCAGAAATCAAAGAAGTGCAAAACAAATGTCACAGTGAACATACATATTTTAGTCAAATAATAACTACAAATGAAAATATTAAATTGACAGGATGGTAGGGGAACAGCTTTCAGTACAACCCGACAAAAATACAGCAAAAATGTTTGATTACTTATATTTTAAACACCTTAAAACATCAGTCATGGTGTTCCTATAACAAATTTTGTTGCATGATTGGTTTGAAACAACTGTTTCTGTGAGCAGAATTCAGATAATTTCTTCAGTTACCTGATATCAGGAATTTCATTTGTGCTATTCAAATGGGTACAGGAGACAGGTACTTGGACACAACCCAGCACCAGAAGTTCACAAGCATCAACTATGTTTTATTTATGGAAAAATTAATTAACAAAATATACTACATAACATTTGGCTATAGTGCAGCTTATTATTTTGTTGAATACTGTTGTTGCTGCAGATAAGCCCACTCAGTCATTTTTCCCTGAAAGGCACAATTTCTTAAAAGAATGCTGTGACAATGCGACAATTCTGTCATGCTGGATCGGTGTCACTGGCATAACAAAATTAACAACAGACCAATCGTATTGAATTTTCACCATGTCTTCAAATCTTCCTTCACTTTAAAAAGCATAATTTCCATTGCAGCACGTGCATCCTCAGCACTGTCATGACCACCATCTTAAAAAAAAAAGCAAACGAGAAAAATTTTAGAATTGTTAATAACAATACTTAAATCTTAGCATGTAGAAGAGAAAGTGTTCCAACTTCAGTTAGACAGGGTACTGCCTCAGAGTGGTGCTTGTGTAGCGATGGACATAAGTTGATTAGTTTGTGGCTTTTATCATGCTTTATTATTGTAATCTTACAGTAAATGTGTGTGTACATTTTCTGCCAACATGAATTAATATACAAAAGCCTAATGAAAAAGGTCGCATGAAATGGTATTTTGGCAATCTTGAATATCCTCTACCCAGGGATTATTGTATCCTTAAAAAAAAATCTGATCATATTTTCTGATAGTTACCATGAAGCAGAGTAAAACAACTGCATCATCTTTTATAATTCCAAGTAAAGTTATAAATTTTTGGCCAATTTCTGACGGATACTCCTATTTACATTACTATTATTCATAATTATTTTTTTTTACATGTATTCAATAATTATACAATTACATGTTTACATGTATTCAATAATGATAATTTTGAAAGTTTGTTGATATGATTATTAGGATAATATTACTTACTACACAAATTTTAATTATTAGGGTAATTTACACAAAATTTATTGGAATAAAACCTTAATACAACAAAATATGTTCTTAGAATGTTGGCATGTTGGAACATCTAAGTAAAACTTTAATTCACAATAAACCAGACTAGACCTCCCTTTATAGTATCAATTACAGCATTCACTTACATATTAAATAAAACTTCAAACCAAAGAAAATCAATCACAAGACAATAAAGCATTACAATAAACTATTTCCATTCGGCTTTCTGTTGATCTGCCCAAAGCGATCATCATGCATTTTGGTTTAGATGACCACCACCAACAATGGCCAAAAGGCGGGAGCTAGCACACTTTTTCTTCCACACACTCTGTTTGAATTAAATAATTAAAGACTGAAACAGTGCGAAAGTCTTGAGTTCATGTTTCCTCAAAATATGCAAGAAATGAATGATGTGCTTCAAATTCCTGCCTTCGTACTTACCATGCTCACATGTGGCAACAAAACAATTGAATTAGGTTTTAATCTTTATATAATAGAATCCTTAATGAGTATTCCAGAAAATTGCTTATGAAAATCATTACACACAGATATTGACAACAACTGGTATGATGATGATCCCAAATTATACACTATCAAATCAATAAGACAATTTCACATTGCACACCAATATGATTATATCATCAATTCATTTTATGTTTCAATACAGACTCACAGTACTTCCTCTAATTTTTTTATTTTTATTATTGTTGTTTTATTATTTTTTATATATAATTAAAAACACACTAACTTTTACTTCATATTACATAATTTCATACATTTCCAACAATCAATACTTTCTAAGTGTATATATAAATATTTTGAAAGTGAGAACACAATGAAACATTCTTGAGATTCATGCTCTTATGTGCACGAATATCAAGAATTAGTCTCTACTGAAGTGTCACGACTCGAGTACTATTTCTCTACTGAAGTATTTGATAGGACAGTATCAAAATCAGGAGGAAGGAATTTCATGGAATTTCATACTGCCGATATATTACTGGGAAATAGTTTGTTTAACACATGACACTATTACTTCAGTTACTGGGCCTATAGGCATTTAACTAGCTTAGATTTAACTAAGATCCACCAATTTAATAACTTTCTATATATTAATGAGATCTGTAGTGAAAATAGAAGTAACAAAAGTCAAATCATACTAAAAGAAGATTTTGAGAAGTTGTAAAATTCAGAATATTATAACCCTTTTAAAATGAATTACTATCAAGCATTTTCATGCATCTTCATGTTAATATACTTCCACATAACGTGATAATAGCTGCAAAATATGCTTTTATGTTTTGATGTAATTTTTAATCTTGGTATTCAACATTTGTATCACTGAAATGTTTCTAAAATGCGGAAACTTGCATATATCATGCTAGTTCCCCAATAACTCACCATTTTCTTGAATGATTTTCTGTAGAAGATCTCTACAAAGTGTCTTCAATGCCCTTTTCTTTGGTGGGCCCATTTTATGAGGATAAACAACACTTGTGTCTACCACTGTGTAGTGAATCAACTGAAACAATGTTGGAACATGTTACATGTACAAAGAGGAGGTATCCAAATGGCTATTCCTATTCTGAGCTGGAAGGATCATAGGGAACTCTGAGGCACAAAAACACTAGAGGCACATAGAGGCTACAAAAGAGAAGAAAAAACCTAATATCTGAGCAACTGGATCAACAGCAGAAGCCAGTAATTTCCGCATATCATGGAATAAAAATAATTAAAAAATTCAAAATTAATTTTAAACTATAAAGAAAATTTGATATTATAAATCGTAGGAAAATAATAAATTGAAACACAAATTATTTCTGTAGGGTTGAATCATCTCTAAAAAAAAACAAACAACAACTTATTACAGTATCCTCATAGTTGACATTGTACCACTTGTAGCTTGAAAATTAGTGTGCTACAGAGAAGTGCCTTGATGTAATGCAGAAGTCAATCATTTTGTAATTTTTTACCACCATTCAGTGTGTACATAATAGATGACAAAAGGCAAGGGGGCAAAAAGGAGAAAGAGGTCCACTTTGTCAGTCAAAATAGAATCTTTTTACCTTATTTACACTGAAAGCTATATTTTTACATAAATATATGACATTTGCATTTAGTGAAAACACACGAGTCAATCACATTAAGTTACTTTACATGGTGTTTTAGTGGTATGTACAAGTCTTAAGGTCATAGGGAAAACAATATCAATATACTCATGTACTAGAAGAAATGGGTTGAAAAAGTAAAAGAGTAGGCTTCCGCGGCTAGAGTCAATAGACACTGTCCGGAAGACGCCAGATCTTTTTTAAGCAAAGATGTTAACATTGGCAAAAATGCACAGGATGCGGCACCACACTGACAGCCAGATGAGAACTGAAATCTTTCCAAAATCGCCTGACTCTTCTTAAAACTGCTAAGACAATTTATTTTACCTACATTGTAACAGACAGAAGTGTGGCAATGTGTATAACTTAGTTGCAAATGCACCTTGGATCACATCAAGTCACACATGTAAAAGTTGGCTGCCTCAGAATCTGCCATGAATAAAATCAACTTTTGTGTGGTGTCTGCTGCTGTTCATCCAACACAGGCAGTCTCATTCCCTCTGCTAATGAGTGAGCCACATTTTTCACTGTTGTATTATAATGTGAAGTAAATTCTGAGTGTACCTTACATATCTGCACAAATCTCATTTACAGTTCATTCTCATAATTGCTTCATACAATCATTGCTGGAGCCATCTTGTTGCTCAGAGCGACATTCACTTCACTTTCACCAAGGAGACCCAGGTTCGATTCCCAGGCAATCGCATGTGAAATTGGTTACAACGAAATGAGCTTGGCTGCTTCTTGGGGGCTAACTCAGGTCCAACCCCTGTGAAGTGTCCTAAATCCTACTACTGTCCAAAGTCCTTCCCAATTCTGGCCGTTGAGTAGTGACGCCGGAGCACGTAGATGCTACCTGGCGGTCCTCTTGACAACAGACTTGCTAATACACTCGATACTTTTACGGATACCTAACGTTAAAATCAATCATGCCGCTAGTGACCTAGCAGTTGTCGCATGACATAGTAGTTGGCGTGACCTTAAATTTAAAAAAATTAAAAATAATTGCTGATGTTGTTCAACCAATTTACAAATCCACCAACAGCACACACCTGACTGATAAAATTTGGGAGCCGAAATGAACTATTGTGCTCAATAGCACATTCGTTTTCGCATCATCGACTACATCCACAATTTTCGAACATTCAGGTAGTTCAGAGAAAATGAAACCTGCGCAATGAACTTCTTTGTTCTATTCGAGTGAAAATTGGAAGATTACAAAAAAATATAAATTACGACACGTTTTTAATGTACATGGTCTTAATTTAAAATATTGGAGTAATTTTGAAAAGTAATTAAAAATATTAAGGATTCATGTAAAGCATCCCCAAAAATAAAATACAGCTTTCAAACTTGCAGGGCCTTGAAAATCGTGATTGGTTTGGGCGTTAGCGTTGACCACCGACACACATTTGGCACAAACGAATTTTTAGATATCGAGGACTCACTAAACGAGAATTCTGACTGCACACCGTGCACGATGAAGTCATTTTCTACATAAAGGAACAAGATTTATCAACTTTTTCAATATTATAACCTCCCAAAATTGTCTTTTTGTCGCATTATAATATTACGTAAGCAGTATTCGAGAAAGTCAAAAGATATTTGGGGGTTGGGACCCTTCTCCCTGATGTTGAGCGGTACAACCATTACTAGCGCAGATGGTTCTCATACACGACATTTACAATGTATGAATTTGATATTTCGCCTGAAACTTGTGTGGCAATGACTAATTTTCAATTCTGTTGAGATACGACGTTCCTTCGTACTGCGAATCTTCTTTCAAGCTCGACTCAAACAAATTTGCTCTTCGAAAATAAAACTAGTGGTGCTACAGAACGGCACAGACTTTCCCGTATTAGCTTTCTATTTCCTTTGGTTTCGGTTAGCAATTCGAACTTGCCACATATTCTTGCCTGCTGCCATTTACCGTCGTCCAAAGCACATTTTTTGAGTTCCTTAATTTTCCGGTTTCCTAACAGTAAAACGGAAATATTATTTTAAGATTATTAAACAACGGTAAAACTTTGTCCAAAACGGCAATTTTCTTTGAATAATTTGGTGCCGTTTTCAAAAAACTGACGTTTAAAAGCTACTGTATATTCGAAATTTGAAGCTGTTTTCACAGATTTTTTTAATTTTCGAAAAACTTAATTTGAAGTCATTTTATGTACTGTAACTCACAAATACAATAGAGTTTACTAAGTGCTGGAAATGTGCATATCAAGAGCGTGAGACATCTTTCAAATAATTTACATTTGTGTATTTTTGAAAAGATTAAAAATTCACCGAAATGAACTTTACGTCATATTAAAGATAGCAATTACCACTATCCATTTGAACTGTTTAAAGAAAAAATTGGGAGCCGGTTAAAAAAATGGAGTTTGAACTTCTCTGAAAATGCAGAGTTTTGTGCAAGTTATCACAGAAAACTGTAGGGTTTTCGAGAAACCTTATGACATTATTTAAACCACACGTACTCATAAATACAATAATATGAATAAATTGCCGCTAATGTAAATATTAACACGAGAGGCAAGTCAAAAAATTACTTCTATTTGTTGAAAAAACAAAGGAATAGAGCTTATGTCATCTTGTAGAGTACATTTAGCACTATACCTACCAAAAATTTAAAGAAAATATATAGAACCATTTTTGAGAAAATCTTGTTTTTGTAATTTTTAAAATTGCACATATTAGATGCAATATTGCGCGAAAACTACTAAAATGTATAAGATCTTAATGAAAGAACTCACTGTGGAGGGCAAATTTTATTTGAAGGAAAAACCTCTATCTTCAATTTTGTAGTTGTTAGGAGGTAAAAATTCAAACGTGAAATTCTCAAAAATTCAGTGTTAACTGTGAAAATCGGACCTATTCACCTTCATAAGCGTGCATTACTCTCTTGCAACCAATTTAAAGAAAGCATGTGGAGCTATTTTTAAGAACATTTTGAAAATGCAAAAGGGGCTTAATGTAAAGTACGCCCAAATTTAGAAGAATTTTTTTCAGAATCTCAAAGATTCCACTCGAGCCAGATCGACATGGATTTCTGAAATTTGGAAAAAAATTCCTACGCGATAGTAGTGTGCACAGACATCGGACGGATGGGATCCCACAACGTGTGTTTCCGTCGAAATCTCGAAATCGATTTTCCGCAGCATTACATAACTCTCCTTATACTACGTATATTACCCCATATATACTTACGTATACGGGAAAAGTAAAAATATTTGCACAGAGCATTTTGTAACACAATTTTAGCACTAACAAGGTACTAGGCAACTGCAGGAAATAAGGTAGCAAAAAACTGCTTTCACCACTTCCATCGAAGCCTTTAATTTAGTGTAGTACGTTAGATCAGATCGCTCCACATAACATATCAACATGGAACGGAATTTATTGTAATTGAAAATGCAAAATAATCGCAAACGAGTAATCCCACGTCAAATCGCACACTCACAAATCACTATTTTTAGTGACTTGAAATTTTTTTATGAGGTCGAGGGTTGAAAATATATTACTCTTTTTCCCTTATCACACTCCTCTGATATATTGCCATTTTCTGGGGGTGGTGGGGGTGGGAGGGGAGAATTCTGAGCGCTCAGAAAATGTATAATCATTTTCACGCAGCTTCCTTTTCCTTCAAAAAGTACAATTGCCTCGCAATTATGCCTAGAAAGATGCACGCCCATCTGATATAAATATAATTTTCGTAAACATTTATTTAAGTACTTCAAAAAAAATTAATTTTTAAAATAAACCTGATACATTAGGTCGATACTTAAATTAATTTTAAGAACTACTACTGTATTTCTACGCTGATATTGTACATACCTGCCAAATTTCAAAATGTGACACAAAGAAAGAACATTTCAAAAAGTGTTTGTTGACTGGAGCACCTAGGCCGCCCGCCCGCTTAGACGCTACAAACCTTGCCTTGCAAACATATCAATACTATTGCTATTTCCATTATCTTAATATAGCGTGCGTTGCGCTGTCACAACCAGAATTATTAAGAAATTGAAAATTGACTATTTACGAAATAAAATATTGGGCAATATATGTAGAGCCTGTTTCCAAAATTCTTTCGGTGACGAGTAAAGAAGTTTTTTCAAGGAAGTGAGAATCGTCCAATTTTTTTTACATCGCAAATATATGTCACTGACAATGATGAATAAACGTTCACAGCTGATAAGTGGTAGAGAAATGCAGACCCAAATGAATCACCCTACAGTACCGGTAGCGTATAATTGGCTCGGAAAGTTCTCTCGCCTTGTGTTGTGGTACGTCATGTGATCTGCTCTGAAGCAATCAGCTTGCAAGGATTTGTTTCCTTTTTTTACGACCAAGATTCAACGTTGCCGGTCAACTTACTCACGAAGTCGCGGAGGCGATAAGGTTCGGCTTTGCAAAAGTTATGAACATGATATCCAGACATGTCAGTAAGTGTTTATGTTTCGAAATTTAATTTATCTGTGATATAGGTGGTGACATGCCCATACTAATTTAATAATTTTATTTTTAAAGTTCTTAATCTGTTAACTTAAATTATTAAATTTAAGTTAAAAGGTTTTGAATCTGATGATGGAAAGACAATTCATCTCGAAACGTCGAAATTAAAAAAAACAACATTATGTAATAAAAATGTATTATGAAAGAAAGAATTTGAAAAGAATGAATTAATTGTCTTTGAAAATTTGCCAGTGACACATATCAAGAGAATTAACAGACAATTAAATTAAAAATAATTGCATTTTCTTAAAGCAATGAAGGACATACGTACATTTACCGCATATTTTAAGATGTGAAGGGATATTTTCATTTATTGATCTGTGGAAGTATATCGATGGTAATTTTATACTGCTGACTGGCACGTGATGCTGCACTAGACGCTGCAGCTAAACAGCAAGCACATATTTCTTTTATATTTAATTTCTCAGAATACTCTCAGTGTCCCACTCTCAAACTTACCAGACTAATATAAAATACTTCGTGGAACTCAATGTAATTTTTATCTTCGAATTTTTAAATTGTGTTGACGAAATATAAAATATAAAAATTAAGTAAAAAATATTAAAAATAATGAATACATCAAATGAAAGAGCATCCTTTGTTCTTTAATGTTGCAAAATATTATATTCCTGCCATAATTGCAACGCGAGTTGCAAACAATTAACTTAAGCTATGCAAGCTATTTTTTTTTTTAAAAAAATTGAAAACTAATATCGCATCGAAAAATATATTGGGGAAAAAAATTAAAAACACGTGTTCCGCATTGTTGCTGGGATATCAAGGTCAAAATCTCGTATAATATTTGTATTTTCATAAAATTTGACGCAGAAAGACATACTTGTATTTATATTATAAATTAGTGGTGCTGCCAAAGCACATACATTTTCGCATTATTTCTAAACGCTCTGCAATATTATATTGACTTGAATATTATAGTGGACAATCGATTCGATGTGACATACGTTTTGCAAGTATGACAAATGAGTGGTTAACTTGTTTAAAATTTCAGAATACGAATATGACCTACGAAGGTTGCCTTTTATGTTTCGGGATGTGGCAACCCTGGTGTTGCAATCTGGCAACTGACAGCTCTATCGTAAAGTTGGATGTTTTGAGGTTATACGTACTCAGAACGTTTTGACATACGTTTGCTATTTGTGTTGTTTACAGTAAATTAAAATATTCATCTTGGCCCCAAAATGGAATTAAATCGTGATCATTTTCGTGCAATTATTTTTTTACAACTTTTGACGTGGATAAACTCAGCAACAGTGCATGGATGAACTTAATTCAATTTGTGGCGATGAAGCTCCATCAAGGACAAGTGTTTATCGATGGTATGGTGAATTCAATCGTGGTCGTAGTTCACTCCAAGACGATTTTCGCGAAGGTCGTCCAAAATCAGTTGTTGTTCCGAAAACCATTGATGCTATGCGTGAACTGATATTGCAAGATCATGTGACCTATCGTGAGATTGAGACAACCTTAGGCATTAGTGGGACCAACATACATTCAATATTGCATGAACTGTCAGACTGTCGAAAAAATTTATTCGCGTTGGATCCCACACAATTTGTCAATCGGTAAAAAAAAATTTAAAAAATAATAAAAAATACTCGTGTCGATTGGTCGAAAGAAATGCTAAAGAAAAACGATCCCGGTTCTTCGAAACACGTCTATGACATCGTGACTGGTGATGGATCGTGGATTTACGCGTATGAGCCCGAAAGTAAACAGCAGTCAAATGTATGGGTGTTTCAAGAAGAGCAAAATCCAACAAAA
>BOPP01000174.1:0-11342 GCA_017312745.1 Gryllus bimaculatus
TCTCTCTAATATTACATCAAACACAAAGTATGCTATTTTTAAACAATATATACAATGTATAACAACACAGAGTTCTGAATTTGTTACAAACTCCTGGAAACAGTGTCAGTTCTCCTTTCAGGTAAAACAAGAATAATGTACAAGATTACAAAGTAAAATGTGATAAACAAATTAAACAAATCAAATAAAAAAGTACACAACACGTATATCAAATTAGGACAAGACAAAAGAGATAGATTGTAATGTTAGGTAACCGAAGATGTGTATTTGGATAATCTAAAATTCGATTAAATGGGGCTGCTGGCTTGCGGCTAGTATTTTAAACTTACTCTCTGCTCTACCGCAGCATGCCGAAAAAGTTGGTTATACCGTTTATATTAATATTTAATAATGTTTTCCCTCTTAAGAAAACAGAATTATCGAAAAAAGGAACAATATTCTCAAACGTTGGACGAGGGGAGACGGCAGTACCTTCCCTCGACTCATGGTGAGTAAGAAGAAATGAGGGGGCCACCTGAAGACTCGCAGTTCGGAAAGCCCACCCACCACGAACCGCTATCTCCACGCCGAATTGGCACCAACACCCAGCGACGAAGAATGGCACCTGAAAACCCTGGCTTCCGCGCAACAAGAATCCTGCGACCAAGACAGTCACCCCGCTGAACGTAGAGTGCCAAAACGACCTCGACGAGAAGAGGTACAGCAAATCCACTATAACAGGGTCCTGAAACTTACTCACGAAACCCCCCCCCCCGAACACCGAGGATCCTCACGAGACCCAAAAAGCAGGAGAAATTGCCACGTCAAATCTTATATTCCAAGCGTCACCGACAGGAATAGGCAAACTCCTTGAGACCGTTTCCAGATCAAGACATTCCCAAAGCACAACAGAAGCTCGGCCAAACATTAATGCGCTGCAAAGACCAGCTTCCACCGCTCCAAGCCGCCGAAGTATTATTCCATCCCATGCAGCTGCGGTCCACGCTTACATCGGGAGACAGGAAGAACCTTAGAGGAGAGAGACACGCGAAACACCATTCGGACTTAAATTAAAAAGGTAAATCGCTCCGCCAGAGCTCTCCTCGCCATGGAAACCCGCCATGATTTCCTCTTCATAAGACTAGGTGCTCGCCGAGAAGATAGGTGTGCCAAGACGGATAAAGGCAAGCGATAGAAATTCCAAAACATCCTCAGAACATCACCGGACACGGAAAAATTACGGTTTCCACCGATCTGGCTGTGCGACCATTGACGAACGTGCGCGGTCGTGGCCCGAGACCGCCCGGTTTCCCCCCGGGGGGGGGGGGGGGAGAAAACCTTACCACGCCGTCCGATTTACCCACTTCATAGCCGATTGTCCTTGTAAATAAAATTTTGTTAACGTTCCAACTTGTTACGGGATTTTACATCGTATGCCACGGCAATGAACTTGCCACAAATTGATCAACAATGTATTTTTAAAAATTAACGAAAGCATTTTCAATTATTAACCTCATTTTAATCAACATCAATTTCCTACTGCTACGTGGGAAATTCAAAAGTAATTTGCAAGCATTTTGAAGTGAAAAATCCTCCATCCACTATATATGTGGTTATGAAAGGCCAAAAGGAAATTGAGAATTATTCACGTAAACCAATTAAAACATTATCATCCATTCGTCATAAATTACCCCGTATTACGCACGTCAAGCTCAAAAGAAATGTCCACAAACCAGCTTTGCACGATTCTCATATTTAAAATCCCGCCGAGAAGTACGAATGGAACGTGTGGCGCGATTTTTTTCTTACGAAAGTACCGACGTAGTAATTAGTGCTTCAAGTTTATAATGGTCGGACGAAAGCGACCCTCTTCCTAAACTTTGCGATGCTTAAAAAGAATCGTTTTCAAATGCGATTATCTTTTTAAACTAATGGTAGAATCGGTTCATATTTAGGAACGCGTTCAAAAACATTTAATCTTTTGACATTTTTCATTGCAACGTTTAATCGCCATTGTTGGACATAAGGTGGACAAAACCTTCGTCAATATTGATTCGGAAATTCTTATATTATTATTTAAAATGAAATATATCCATTGCAATTGCAAAATGAGATGTCGCGCGTTTTGAAGCAAACGTCACGGAATCAGTTTTAAGCTTTATACACACACACACCAACACGCAATGGGCCCTTTGTCCAACCCAGTCGGTTATTGCTCCCTACCGCAAGATAGTCTGCTTCGGCCCCTCGCCATCAAAAGCAAAGATTAAAAAATTTCCTCCTAGCCAAGCATATTTACATGAAATCCTTCAAACAACTTACTGAGCATCAATCACACTCGTACCTAAAGCTCATACCCCGGACCTCAAGACCAATAAAGACGTTTCAAAGTTCTTGCGGATTCATCGGCTTTAAGAAACCCCACACACGTTGGGAAATTCCTCAACGGGCTTGAACTGCTCTGGAAACGGTGAGGAGATCCCGCTGCGTGGCATCTTATCTTTAATCGCTTTAATCATATCGGACCGAGTGGTGTCCGAAATACATTTTATTCCAAATCCTTTTTGCTACTCTTCTCATTACCCCAAACGTTCCTTCTGATGTTTATCACATTTTACTTTTCTAGGTTTGAACTCGAAGGAATTCAAATCCTGATTGCTCACTAACCAAAAGCACTCAAATCAAAAAGTATCCACCATTGTACCACCCTCTTATGGATGATCTCGCAGACTTCTACAAGTATAAGCCTTGCAATTGCCTGTTTCAAACCCTTTTTTTCGTTTTGAATTCAAAAATTAATTTAATCATACGAAAATGTTCTATAAACGGATCGGTCAATGAGCACCGTAAGAGGGGAAGAAAAGTAAGTTAAATTATTTATTCTGTAAGAATCAACATTAACTAGTATGCAATATAAACTATTATTATTTCCAAAAGTAATCGATGTAACATTTATACATTTTATTTCACTGAGAAAGAGTGTCAATGCCTCCATTGAAACTATTTGCACACGGCAACCATGATTTACCCAAAGCAGTCTCCCCTACGTCGAAGCAAATCGACGGCCCCGAATGTATGTCTCCAGGCGCAAAAAAATTTGTGAATCAATACGAGAAACATTGATATTGTTCGATCAACATTCTGCGCTGTTAGGCTTCCAGGAAGTAAACGTAACCGTAATTATGGCTCTTGTTCCGAAAGACAAAGAACCAGCGGGCCTTGCCCAGTCAAAGAAAAGCTCACATCTGGCTTTCCCGGAGCTGGGGGAGTGCATGGCTCTTTTCAGTGGGGTGAATCCACGTACTTCATGCTTGCTTGGACGCTGATCTCCGGCCTCAAAATAATGACAAAGAGACTTTATTCCCGCACAAATAGCCGAAAAAGAAACGATATTATTCAACTATGGCTTCCAATGACATGCGTTTGGAAAATCGGTTAACTCCCCTCATTCATTAGTGAAAACCTACTGTGTTCACACACAAACATATCAGCGACCACTCTGTCCGTGTCAAATCGCACTACACCTCGCTGTGCCTCCTTTTCCCGGCCTCCACAAACAATGGCGGAGACGCGCACGGATCCGCTCGTCTTGCAATTGGCGCAACGCGTGAACGTTCGTGCTGCTTCCTGGTCTGATACACAATTGAGGGCACTCTATATACACCCCCAACGCCATCTCGTAATATAGAGTCTCCTTTATTTGGACTTGACCCTTACAGAAAGAGTTGACTGATTAGCCAAGGTTAAATGTTTTGCATATTTCCGCCCTGGCACCAGGGCATTAAGCGGTTGCATGTAAAGGCGAAAAATCCTTGCACAAAAAAAATATGAGCTTTGTGAAAAAACGTTTTCGCGAAATTCATGTTAAAGCACTTCTGACTAACAAATCACATAATTTTTACAAATCCGCAGAAAAATTTCCATATAAAAAGCGCAGACATATTTAAAAAATTATTACATTTCTAAAATGTTTGAAAAAAAAAAAATAAATGAAAAAAACTGCGTAAAAATTAGCAATTACCGTTCTAAAAGTTAGAAAAAAAATTGGAAGCTATTTATGATACAATTTGATTTAAAACATTCTGAAAATGCCGAAATTTTGAGCTAATTTTTTTAGCAATGGGATTTCAAGATACTTTACCGAGACTCATTTCAAGAACATTACTCGCCAAAGGCAATCATTTGAACACACAACCGCTAACGTTATATTAACGACGTGAGAGGCTATTCAAAAAGAACATTTTCGATAATTTTTGAAAAAAGCAAAATAATAGAGGCGAAATGGCGTTCATGAGAGATCATCTCATACATTAGCAGTTATAATGAATCAAACGTTTAAGCAAAAAATGGAGCAGTTTTGAGAAAAACGTGTTTTTAACATAATTCAAATAGTGCACTCAAAAACTACTAAAAGTATAAAATTGCACATTTCTTTATTAGTAGAACATAATTACGTAGAAACATTATATTAGTTACTGGAAAAATCTCAATTTTCAATTTGTTAGTTCTTGGAAGACACCAACAAAACTTTAAACTGTAGAAAATTTACGAAAATTTTAGAATTAAACAGTTGAAACGGATTTATGCCATCTTCATACGAAAAAGGTATTATTTTACATTGTTTTCAACGCATTTGGAGCCATTTGGAAACATTTAGAATTTTAAAGGGTCTTCATGTAAACTATTCTCAAATTTTAAAGAAAAGTTTATCGCAATCGCAGCGTCTCGAGAGCGAGCCCAGATAACCAAGGGAGTATCCAGTTTGAAAAGGAATCCCTACGTATGGTGAAGGCGCTGGTGGTGTTCCACTGACATACGCACGGCATGACATTTTGGAAAAAAATCTCAAATATGGTGTCAATGACCCACAATTTCTGAAACATCTGACTACATTAACGAGATAAGAGGGGTAATTTTGTACAAATTGAGCAGAATTATAATACTTTTTCTGTAGTAGGCACCAAGTGAATTTACGAGTTTTTGTGTCGAAAAATACCGCATTTTGATGCAGCATTACATCGTCTATACAAAACTATATTATTCCTATATTACGTATGCATACGAGAAAGTAAAACTTTAATCTTCAAAATTCTGTGTTGTAGAAAGACATCGAAAACATTTCAACATCCACAAATTTCGAAAAATGAAGAATTTCCAAAGAAAACTGAAACAATGTCTTTCATGCATTCTCTATGGAGAACCATAATAAATAAAATGTGGAACTTTTGAGGGGAAAATTTTGAAATAGTGAGGCTTCCCATATGAAATATCCCAAATCCAAATATCCGTTTCAAACTCGCACGTCCTCGAGTGCATTCACATAATCGGGAATTCAATTTTGTAAAAATGCGTCGTTTAGGCGTTTGCATAGACTACAGAGAAAAGGCCGTTTTGTCGTCAATCGATTTCGCAGTAACAAAAAACCACCAAAACAGGTACTGACTCATGCATTGTGTGGAAGTAACTTTTACTAATTAAGGAACAAACTATCCCCTTATTCACTACTTGGGCTCGGGAATACGGTTTTTGATGTTGGCCATTTTCCTGATACTTGCAGTGTTTGAGTCTCGCCCCCTTTCACTGAAAGACTTTAGGAGAAACTTCATTAGAAATCATGTAAAGACTTTTACTTACAAATCCGATATATGATAAAAAACTTTAATATATACATCTGAATTTCGGAAAAAAACAAGATTTCATTGAGGAAACATGCGGGTGCTGACAAAAAGCGTAGCTTTTCAGTACTAGTTTTGTAGTATGTAAACTGGAGTTGATATTTTAAATTCTTAAATGCAATTTAACACACAGATACAGACCAAGAAATGACCAAAATTACAAAGTATTTTTCACCTGATTGCACGAAGGTGCATTATTTATTAAAACATACGTAATCTAGGATAAAATATATCTCAAGCTTAATTTACAAGAATATAGAATAAAAAAGCATGAAAATGAGGGATTGCAACACTTATCAGAAGAATAGCAATAGTGTGGTATCCTCTCTCTCTCTCTCTCTCTCTTTCTCCTCTATAGATATATATATATATAGATATGTATATATAGATATGTATATATAGATATGTATATAGATATGTATATATATTTTATATTATAAAATTATCTCTCGAACAATATGATTTCTTTACAACGTATATCTTCACTCATTACTAAAATAGGTATTTTTATATAGATTGATTTTACTGTAATACACGTAAAGTTGGTATTGGCCAGTAAAACAACAATAAATCTCTATATATAGATTGAACATTACAATATCTTGATACGCAGCTTTTACAATACTCATACAAATATTACCTTCACTATTCGCAGAAGTCATATTTCATGCATCTTCTTTCAACTGACCAAGTACCTTTTAATCTTAATTTTAAGTGGTAGTTTTTTATACTCATATACCAGTTGTACGTAAGGTTCATTTATTGATATGATATTTATTCGAAAAAATGGGCAATGTCTACTCCAAGTTTAACTGCAACTGTGGATCTTCCATCATTGCACTTTCGCAACGATTTGAAGCTTTACCAACATCCGGGACTACAGCAACACCAGCACCCAGAGCAATGAACACAGGCGTGAAGACGTCATAACTTGGGGGTTCTCAATTGCAGAGCATGAGAGAGACGAGCTGAAGAGCCTTGCAGTTCACTGTGCCGGTTCAGTAGGTATTCACTATAACAACATCTACGTGTAAGGAAACATGCGGCATACACTTCCCGACGACTACAAATTAATCAGAAAAGAAAACCTGCGAGCGTTCTATGTAAAATACAATTACAATAAATACACTAAAAAAGCAACGCAAAATTTTTGCTGCAGGACATGAAATGATCAGATTCTCGTATTAAACTGTTCGACTTCCACAGTGGTCCAATCCGCTGTAAACCCACATGGGGCATTCCCTGTCAAATTGAAAGATGTAATAATTTTTTTATGTCAACTACGATCAAATGAATGAAACCAATATTTTGTGTTTCAGCATTGTACATATAATTTCAGTTTTGATGTGCTTTTGGGAGCAAAACCGCGACTTTTGCGAAAGTCTTTAAAGTAGAAAAAACAAACTATATCTCATTTCTCAGGTGATTAAATACGCCTTTTATTTGTTTTGATTTAGAAATTCAGAAATAAATTTAATTGCTTTTAATTATTGTAGAAAAATATGAATGCAATTTTAAAATTGATAACCACAAGATAATCCATTTTCCATACATCATATTAAACTAGATGCAAATCTCTTTTTGTGACAATTTTCAAGATGGAGAAACGATGGAGCATGTTACACTGAAGGAACAATTATCTCAGCAAGCAGGCACTGGGTATGCAAAAGAGATGTTCGCAATATTTTATATAGTTTAATTCAGGATACAACTTTTTAAGAACATACACAAGCACCAGTTTTAAACACATGAGATATCCATAGATATCATATCTTCATAGTTAGAAAACACTTTAACTATTATTGTTCTTTTTGAGTCCATTAGAAATACGTGAAATGATTGTGTGCCAGGTATCTTTCTAGCAGTTGAAAATCTAGTTTCATGTGCTTTCTTCTACGATGCATGATCCTAAGAGGTAAAAAATGTGTAAACATTTTCTGGATGTTTCTCTGTTTCCGTAAAGAACTTACAAGAGATTCATGTGATATTGAAGACTTCCCCCTGCTTCCAACCGCTTGATCGTCCAGAACTATCACAGCGATCTTGACAGTTGGAATGTTGAAGAAAAAATTCATAAGTCTTCTTTCATGACGACCAAAATTTACAAAGTCCTTTGTTTTTATAATGGTAACTTGCACCATAGAAAAATGATCGTAATTTTGTTAATGGCATTTAATTTTTCATCCCATAATCTCTATAACTGATCCTGGAATAAATGAAAGGTTATTGGTACGTGTTTAAAAATTTCAGAAATAGCAAAAAATAGTGGTCCTTAATTTCGGAACTCTCTTTATAACAAGTAGCAAATGGATGCCCCGTAACTTGTGAGTAGTGCCAGTAAATTGGGTAATAGGATGAATGGATAATTTTCCTAAAAATCAAACACCGCGATTGAATCCAATTCTTTCACATTGGAATTAAATCACAACCCTGTTATGTCGATGTGCCTGGAACAGACGAATTTCAACTGCATCTACCTTCTTCTACTTGGACACAAGAAACATTTCTGACTGTAGAAATTTGCAGGCGTCAATAATCCCTGACTTTTAAATGCGGGGTCAGCTAAATATCAGTTCTATTGAACTTTTTTAACATTGTTGGAATAACTTGCCTCCAGGTTTTGGTATGTTTCCTTTAATATATTTCTTAAATAAAAGGATTGTTTCTCAAAAAAATGTGTTTCCCTCCATTCTACACTGTGTATTATTATGTGTACAACGCAACTATTCCCTTGAAAGATTATTTGCCACATGAACCCTCCACATGACTGTTCCCTGTTGTACGGGTGTATGTTTTTAATCTTCTGTGAGGCTCTCTTGGTAATAATTTCTGGGAATCTTTTGGCAACTCGGAACATTTATGATTAATTAACCACATGCGGACCCTGAACGATGTGGGCCCGCATGTGGTTAATTAAGACTTTTCTTTGTGAACCTTGTCAAATAGGCCGCCTAATCACACGGGCGGTCACTGCTGGCGATTCGCCTGTGCTTAACAACTGTACCACTCATATTTTTTTTAGCAGATGGATTATTTTATGGACGTTCACCACTGTGGATCCGCATGTGCTTAACTAAATTACTTTTCTTCGCGAATCTCTTCTGGCAGAAAGAGCATTCATAAAGGCGTTCACCGCTATGGATTCGCATGTGACCAACTAAATGAACCCTCTGTGTGAATCTCTTTGGACATACGGAACATTTATGAGGGCGTACACTGCTGTGAATCTGCATATGGGTAAATAAACTACCGCTGTTTGTGAAACTCTTTTGGCAGACGGAACATTTATAAGGGCGCTCACCGCTGTGGACCCGCATATGTCTAACTAAATGACTGTTCTCTGTAAAAGTCTTTTGGCAGACGGAACATTTATGACGACGCTCACCGCTGTGGATCCGCATATGCGTAACTAAAGTACTGCTGTCTGTAAAATTCTTTTGGCAAACGGAACATTTATGAGGGCGTTCACCACTGTGGATCCGCATGTGTCTAACTAAAGGACTGCTCTCAGTGAAACACTTTTGGCAGACGGAACATTTATAAGGGCGCTCACCGCTGTGGATCCGCATGTGTCTAACTAAATTACTGCGCTCTGTGAAAGTCTTTTCGCAGACGGAACATTTATAAGGGCACTCACCGCTGTGAATCCGCATATGCGCAACTAAATTACTGCTTACTGTGAAACACTTTTGGCAGACGGAACACTTATGAGGGCGCTCACCGCTGTGGATCCGCATATGTCTAACTAAATGACTGCTCTCCGTGAAACCCTTTTGGCAAAGGGAACATTGATGACGGTGCTCGTCGCTATGAGCCTTCATTTGCGCCAATAAATTACTTTTACGTGTACTACTTCTCTTTTGGCAGAGATGACACTCATGAGAGCCATCAGCGCTTTGGATCTGTATTTGCCTTCTCCTGCATCTTTCATATTCATTTCCACCTTTCTCTTTTTGATCAAGTCCAACTTCACACCCGCTTTTTGACAAGACGGGTTGTTCGTCCACACGCTTAGCGGAATTCAGCTCCTGGGACTGCAACTCTATCTCTACTGACTCCTCCTTGCGCACGGGACCCTCGCATCCTTTTACTCCCTTTTCGCCCAACACTACGTAGTTTTCATCGTTGCACGAGGGTGTGCAGCCGACGCCATGACGAATTTGAAACTTTGAGTCTGAGAAGTCACCTGTGGTATTGCATTCTCCACCTGTGGGAAGAAATACATGGTTAGCATGAAACTTGTCAGTTTGAAAAATGATCTTTCCAACAGGACGGGTGTTAACTGATAAATCTCTGTCTATTTGGGAATTGGCCAAGTGACTTTATTGCTACGTGTTCGAGACAGTAATTTTGTATATACAGGAAAAAGGTTGATTCACTTCTACATTAACAGGGCGCGGCAATGAGGGCGTTTCTGTAAAAAAAATCGTTTTCGGCGCACCATTACGATACTTTCTCTTCTTACGAAATACGAGATAGTAAAAAGTACATCAGATTTTCTCCTGGAAGTGCTACTCATATCAATGACAGTGATAATTCGTAAGAACATGTTCTGCATGAGAGATTGACGAATCTGGAAACTGAAGGCGACAGTCAGGGTATTGTTTGATTTTAATCACATATTCACATACATAAACAGAAGTGTCTATCCGCGATCCTGAAATAAATGTCTTTCTAACGCTAACGGGTAACAACATATTACAACACACCATTGTTTATTCAATATTCGCCCGTCTGCGCGCTTGTCAGTCTATCCGCCTCTTTGTTCGCATGTTCACATTACATAATTGAAACCCAGTTGTTAACACAATTTGTCCGCTTGCCCATCCCATCAGTTCACCTGCCTTTACACGCCAATTCTAAGAACAAACGAGTATATTCCCTTTACGGTTAATTAACTGTTGAAAAAGTACATACAACAATGATACTGGCATTTAAGATGACTTTTTTCGAAATACTCACCAGCTGACATCTCACTTTTACAACGAAAAATTTCAGTGCCCGACGCCAAAGGGTCCTGCAGGAGAAAAAGAAACCATTAGGGAAATCCATGATGACGGCAGTTGTTCATTGCCTCAATCATATTTACCAGAACATTCGTAAACCACCATTTAATGCATCTATCAAGTAGGTATTCAGTAAGTTACGGAAAACACTGAGTAATATAATACCGTTACTATCTCAATGCCAACATAAAGTAGTGTTACCATGCGAAAGGTAAATTCACACTAAACTCGTTTGTGCTACAAAAGCACATAGTTGCTCACATGCATTGTAACTTTCGGAAATTTCTGAAATTCATATAGTTTAACGAAAATCGGACAAGGGCAGTTTTAAAAAAATTGTTCTAATACACTTTTCCGAAATTTCTATTCCAGGACCGCGCCAATTTTGAAAAAGTAGTACATTACCTGATTTCATGATTTATTTTCAAAAATTGGATCTCACTATGCCAAAGTGTATGCTAAATATTGTAGTAGAACAGAGTAGAAATTTGTTTTTCTTTCCAATTTTAGAAATTTAAAGATATTTACGAAAACAGAAACTATGCCATTTTTATGTGCTTACTTTGCTCTATATACTGTGGCGTTATGGGATTGTGCAACCCCATAACACCACTGTCTCATGTGTGAACACTACGGTGGCAGCGAGGATAACAGGCGTGTAAGGCAGAGGTACTTAAACGCG
>BOPP01000174.1:11367-23562 GCA_017312745.1 Gryllus bimaculatus
AAAGAAGAAAGGGGGGAAAAAAATTTTTTTTAAAAAAAAACCCAAAAAAATTTTTTTTCAAAAAAAAAAAAAATTTTTTTTTTTTTTTTAAAAAAAATGAATTTTTCCAAATATGTTTTGATTAAAAACTTCGTCTTCGGGATTAGTGTGAAGAGGCCATAAAACAAAATGGCACAGAAATTTCAGTATCATTTGAAAATAGCCTGATTTTTCGAAATTGCAAATACTGCCTCATTTTTTCCGTCGATACATTTTAAGTTTATTACGTATATTACAATATTTAAGAATTCAGGTTGTTCAAAGATTGATCTTGAAAGTAAGGGCATGGTAATTTTTTCGAAATATCTGTGGTGCAGTGTAAATAGTGTGAAATGTTTATTAAACAATATAGTTTTAACAAAAAACGGCTTTCATTTTTATTATTTACGTGCTGTATGTAAGCATTACATGTTTGTGTGTGTTGTTAATGTGTGTGGATGGAATTAATTCATCCTTTATTTCTAAATATGTTTGTCACATTAACTCTCTGCTTTGCATTGGCTGATCAACGAAAGAAAAAAAAAAAATGCATTGAGTGTTTATTTTGACTCCGACTTGCAGAGCTAAAACCACAATCCGAGTGTTCCTAGGTCCTGAGGAGGTTCCCAGTGGAGAGGTGATCCAGGCAGCGACGAGGTTAAGAACAACGCCATCTACCCAGTATTATTATTAAACGCTTAATTCCAATTTGTGGTTTTTGAATCGGTTGAAACAAGTTGCTTTTATTCTATATGAGATAATGTTAGTGATAATGGACAAAAGCGGATTTCCATTTAACTATGCAGTGCGGAACTCTGGGACAAGTGTAACTTCAAAAACAGCTGGCAGAGATAATTTCATGCAGAAAAAAGCTGTCATTAAAAAACAATGATTTTCTTGACATGAGATCAGTGATCTATTTGCTTACACTCGTGTATCCCTAACCGCACGGTTGCGAGCCACGGTTAGTTTTAAGTTCCGACGTTGAAACTAGGCGGGTCTCCCTTGTATATCAGTAACCCCCTCCTTGTTCACACCCAAAATGTAGATGAGCGAAGTATCAAAGTATAGTTTTTTTTTTTTTTTTCAATTGTCAAGTTTGTCATTTGGAATCGCGGTCGCGAATTATTTCGAACATTTATTTTATTGTTAGCTTCAGTTTGAATTCACTTTTGATCCAAAGATATCAACTGCGCTTTGCATTCTTTTATGTAAAACTCATCAACAATTTTTACAAGTCAACTTTTGTCGCACAGACGCTATATAGCATGTAAACTCGAAATTCTTGTTGAGCCCGATCTATGCAACATCCATCGATGATTAGATATACGTTCGGAAACGAACAGAAATCGTGGAACCCACCAAAGGCGAACAAACCATACAAAATCTGGGGTAAAACCCTTTTGTTCATTTCAACTATTTTTCCGAAAACTACGATTTTCCTGTAGGTTTTTCGTCGATTCATTTTGTCTTTTCAAAACTTTGCCTGTTCATGGTCGCTCTACAATCGTTCGCTACCAGATAATCATTTGGATTGAAAACTAACAATTATCCGATTTCTTCCGTTATTGGGATTCATTTTTATAATATAATCGTATTTGCCCTTGAAAGCATATATACACTCGCTCCAGATGTCCCTCACGCATGTCCAATTCCAATGTATAAAAGTGAAGTTAACGTACACGTGAATTTTGAATTTTGCTCTTTGACATATATGGAATATTTCTCTCACCCCAAATCTCGCAGTGATATTTCCCCACCCGGGTAAAGATTGTTCACGTGTGTGTAGCTACCCACCAAACCAAATTCACCTGACGGGACAGTAGGGTTTGCGGGAACAACGCCAAACAAATGTGTAAGGGCAGGCATTCTGATTCCAGCTATGAAATTAAGGATTTTTTATTCTGATTCACTACTTTTGTGAGTATTCGAGGCTTAAGGATTAAGTAAAGCTGAATGTTTGGATGGGGAAGGCTTCACAAAACTTTTTTCTTGAGACCCCATGATAGGCGGCCCTGTTGTGCGAAATCTTATGAAAGATAGCCAGAAATCCCAATTTTAGTCCATCAACCATAATATACTATGAACTGTCGAAGGCATACTTCTTCGAATCTCGACATTACCCCGTTCACATGGTAGCTAGAAGCAGGTGAAGGAACGTTACAATAATAGAATATAATTTGCAGAGATAAACGAATATTTGTCAGCTGGTCGGACGTTACTGAGGCTAGTGAAAGACCAAGGTCTGCAGGTTGCGAGATTACTACATCACACATTTTTTTTCCCCTTTCGGGGTCTTCGCGAAAGACATCGTGACTTCTGGTGCAACGCGTAATTTCCAACCATTCTGAATCACAATCACTAGCTGACACCGCATATTAGTGACAATTTATAATTTTATACTATATGCCATACCAGATGCAGTTTTAAAATCGTGTTGTAATTTTGGCCTGTGAATAAAACTAGGAGCCAACCTAATCCAACATTTTTACCAAAAATGTATTCTAGCTAACGCCACCTACACCCATCTACTCTCAAGCAGCACCGCATGAACCGTAACGGTTATCAAGAATTTTGCTCGTTGAAGCGAGCATTAAAAATCTAGGGAGCAGATATTTCAGGGTGCGATAAAGTTTGAACCCCTTGACACCAATCAAAAAATTCACACAGATTGCACACAAAAAGCGTATAATTGCACCCCATAATAACGTTTAGTGGCATAAGTTAATGAAGAAACCAAGAATCTAGAATCACACTTTTTACAAAGAAATAATCAAAACACAAATAGAAACCTTTACAACACACTACTCATCATGAATGAAACACATATAATTTAACTTCCCAAAATGGAACTCTGAAATAAATTACCGTAATCTACATCTGGAAATTCCCTTGAAAATTAATTACCTCCTCGGATCTAAATGTATGCTATTCTAAATTACATTGCATCATGAACCAAAAATTCAATTTATAACCTTCTGCTTAAAAATATTACATGTAAAAAGAACAGGAATGTGTGCAAGTGCACTACTCTCATTTACAATTTAACTGGTGTCTGAAAATGGCAGAATAAGCTGTCCTAAGTAGATGTTTTAATGCAGGCAATAGCGCATCCAAAAAATGTCTCCTACTAATAAATACTGCAATTTGTTGCCACCCGTCGTCCTCAAATCTAACACTTTCCTCATACTTAGTTTTTCCCCTGCCGAGCGTGAACTTGAACCCTATTTTCCGCAATTGCCTACCTCGTGGGACTTCCCACACTTTTGGCCTTGACTGGTCGTGCGCTGGTCTCTCGCGACCGTCGCTCGTCCAGCTTCTGCGTCGTAACGAAACGGGATTCTCGCCCTCGCCGTCTATCGCTTCTCTGCGTCAACTCGTCCGTTCTTTTCGTTAGTCGATCCGTCTTCTTCCTCGTCGGCCTGGCGTCCTCGGCCTCTTCTTCTTTCCTCGTCTTTCTATACGGCCGCCTCTGACTACGTCCACGTGCGAAAATGGTCCCTTGCACTTCACTAAAATACTCGTGCCTAGTTCTCGCTCGTTGCTAATTCTACTTTGGCTAAACCAGAATTTCAATGCTTCTCACAACGGGTGACCTTTACTTCCCGTGTTTAATTGAAGAAAACACTTTACTGAATCTGCACTATCTGCGACGATGACTAGAACGTCTGTTCGACGCCGAATAGCTCCTACTAGAGTCGTGCAGCGGCAACAATATCTAAACTAATGTTTTAACAGAAAAATGGTGACATACGCGGACGGTGATCAAAATGCTGCTTACTCGTCGATGGTAAAAGAGAGCTTCCTGCTTGCGGGTTTGCGTATTTATCGCGCGGCGCCTTGGGGAAAATTCTCGAGGGTGGGGCGGGCTTCCCTTCTCTCAACCCTTTCACAAAGGAAAAACATTGCTTGCAAGTTCGACTTCGTTTAGTACGGGCAACGGATACTAAGCCTCGTCGAACAGACGTTCTAGTCAGTCGTCCGCGAGATAGTGCAGATTCAGTAAAGTGTTTCTTCAATTAACACGGGAAGTAAAAGTCACCCGTTGTGAGAGAAGCATTGAAAGTTCTGGTTTAGCAAAGTAGAAGTAGCAACGAGCGAGGAACTGGCACGAGTATTTAGTGAAGTGCAAGGGACATTTTCGCAACGTGGACGTAGTCAGAGGGGCCGGTAGAAGACGAGGAAGAAGAAGAGGCCGAGGACCCAGGCGCACGAGGAAGAAGACGGATCGACTACGAGAAAGAACGGAGAGTGACGCCAGAGACAGCGATAGACGGCAGAGGGCGAGATCCCGTTTCGTTACGACGCAGAAGCTGGACGCGAGCGACGGTCGACGCAGAGACCAGCGCACGGACCAGTCAAGGCCAAAATGTGGGAATCCACGAGCGTAGGAATTGCGGAAAATAGGTTCAAGTTCACGTCGGGCAGGGGAAAAACTAATAGAGGAAGTGTTAAGAATTTGCAGGCACGACGAGGTGGGCAACAAATTGCAGTATTTATTAGTAGGAGCAATTTTTGGATGCGCTATTTGCCTGCATTAAAACATCTACTTAGCGATCACTTATTCTGCCATTTCAGACACCAGTTAAATTGTAAATGAGAGTAGTGCACTTGCACACATTCTGTTCTTTACATGTAATATTTTTAAGCAGAAGGTTATAAATTGAATTTTTGGTTTCATGAGCAATGTAATTAGAATAGCATACATTTAGATAAAATTAATTTTCCAAGGGAATTCCCAGTGTAGATTACGGTAATTATTTCAGAGTATCCATTTTGGAGTAAATTATATGTGTTCATTCATATGAGAGTGTGTTGTAAAGGTTTCTATTTGTGTTTTGTTCTTTGAAAAAGTGTGATTCTAGATTCTTGGTTTCTGTATTAACTTATGCCACTTAAACGTCTTTATGGGGTGAATTATACGCTATTTTGTGTGCAATCTGTGTGATTTTTTATTGGTGTCAAGGGGTTCAAACCTTATCGCACCCTGAAATATCCTGCTCCCTAGATTTTTAAGCTCGCTTCACGAGCAAAATCTTGATAACCCGCTTACGGTTCATGCGTGCTGCTGTGAAGGTAAGAAGTGTGGGTGTAGGTGGGTTAGCTAGAATACATTTTGGTAAAAATGTTGGATTAGGTTTGGCTCCTAGTTTATTCACAGGCCAAATTACAACACGATTTTAAACTGCACTGGTATGGCACTAGTATAAAATTATAAATTGTCACTAGTATGCGGTGTCAGCTAGTGATTGTGATTCAGAATGGTTTGGAAATTACGCGTTGCACAGAGTCACGATTCTTTCGCGAAGACCGAGGAAAAAATTGTGATGTAGTGAATCTCGAACCTGCAGACCTTGTCTTTCACTAGCCTCAGTAACGTCCCACCAGCTGACAAATATTCGTTTATCTCTCAAATTATATTCCTCATTATTGTAACGTTCTTCACCTGCTCTAGCTACCATGTGACGGGTAATGTCGAATTCGAAGAAGTATGCTTCGACAGTTCTAGTAATTATGGTGATGGACTAAAATTGGATTTCTGGCATCTTTCATAAGATTTCGCACAACAGGGCCGCCCATATCATGGGGTCTCAAGAAAAAGTTTTGTGAGCCTTCCCCATCCAAACATTCAGCTTACTTAATCCTTAAGCCTCTTGAATACTCACAAATAGTGAATACAGAATAAAAAATACCTTAATTTCTACTGGAATCAGAATGCCTGGCCCTTACCACATTTGTTGGCGTTGTTCCCCGCAACCCTACTGGTCAGGTGAATTTGGTTTGGTGGGTAGCTACACACACGTGAACAATTTTACCCCGGGTGGGGAAAATACTCGAGATTTGGGGTGAGAGAAATATTCCATATATGTCAAAGAGCAAAATTCAAAATTCACTGTACGTTAACTTCACTTCTTATACATTGGAATTGGACATGCGTGTAGGGACATCTGGAGCGAGTGTGATAATGATTTCAGGGCAAATAAGATTATATTATAAAAATGAATCCAATACGGTTACATGAAATCGATAAATTTGTAGTTTTCAATCAATGATTTCGGTAGAGAACGATTGCTGAGCGACCATGACAGGAAAGTTTTGAAAAGACAAAATGAATCGACGAAAAACTACAGGAAAATCGTAGTTTTCGGAAAAAGTGTGAATGAACAAAAGGGTTTACCCCAGATTTTGTATGGTTTGTTCGCTTGGTGGTCACGATTTCTGTGTCGTTTCCGAACGTATATCCTATCATCGATGTTGCAAGATCGGCTCAACAGAATTTCGAGTTTACATGCTTATAGCGTCATGTGCGACAAAGTTGACTTGTAAAAATTGTTGATGAGTTTACATAAAAGATGCAAAGCGCAGTTGTATCTTTGGATTTGCAAAAATGAATTCAAACTGAGCTACATAAAATAAATGTCGAAATAATTCGCCGCAGACTGTGCAAAATGACAAACTTGACAATTAAAAAAAAAAAACTACTTTGTATACTTCGCTTCATCTACATTTTGGGTGGAACAAGGAGGGGGTTACTGATATACAAGGGAGACTCCGCCTAGTTTCACTCGAACTTAAAACTAACCGTGGCTCGCAACCGTGCGGTTAGGGATACACGAGTGTAAGCCAAATAGTCACTGATCGCAATGTCAAGAAAATCATTGTTTTTTTAATGACAGCTTTTTTCTCATGAAATTATCTCTGCCAGCTGTTTTGAGTTAACTTGTCCAGAGTTCCACTGAAGGTAATGAAATCCGGCTTTGTCATTATCACTAACATATCTCATATAGTAGCAACTTGTTTCACACGACTTTCAAAAAACACAAATTGGAATTAATCGTTTAAAATAAAACTGGGTAGATGGCGTTGTTCTTACCTCGCCTGCCTGGATCACCTCTCCACTGGGAACCTCCTCAGGAACTAGGAACACTCGGATTGGTGGTTTTAGCTCCTGCAAGTGGATCAAAACACTCATGCATTTTTTTTTTCTTTCGTTGATCACAATGCAAAGCAGAGAGTTAATGACACATATTTAAAAAAATGAATTATCCATCCACACACATACAACACACACAAACATGTAATGCTACAACAGCACGTAAATAATAAAAATGAAGCCGTTTTTGGTAAACTATATGTTTAATAACATTTCACACTATTACACTGCACCCACAGATATTTTCGAAAAAATTACATGCCCTTATTTCAAGATATCTTTGAACAACTGAATCTTAAATATTGTAATATACGTAAAACCTTAAATGGTATCGACGAAAAATGAGCAGTATTTGCCAATTTCGAAAAATCAGCTATTTCAATGATACTGAAATCTGTGCCATTGTTTTATGCCTCTTCTACACTATCCGAAGACGAAGTTTAATCAACATATTTGAAATCATTTTAAAAAAATGAAATTGTTTTTCAGGCTGTAAAGAACCCCGAAATCAAAATATCCGTTTGGAATTCCCAAAGCCTCGAGTTCGTTCATATCAATCGAGAAATATCAGTTTTGGAGATCATTATCACAACTGTTTAGGCGCTAGCGTTCACACAGACACTTACTTTATCGTCAAGATGGTTTACGATATCACCACACTGGATTCTCACCACACAACGCGTAAGACGAAGTATTTTACAACAAATTGGAACAGGAAGAGATTTACTGTCAAATAATCCATTCCAACAGCAACATTACAATACTTTATACTAGGTAAGCAGTAGCAGTATAAAGTAAAAACAAATATTCTGCCAATTCAACATTTGGTAAGGCTAAATTAGCATTTATGTAATGAGAAAAAAATATTTGAAAAGTTTAGAAAATGTTTTATTATTTGTGATCAGTATTTATGCATTTGAATGATTACAGCAGTGCAAGGAATTATTTATTTTGTTTTCATACATAACAACAAAAATGTTTTTTATTATTTATTCTTGCTGATGTATACAGGATATCCAGAAGCTCCAGTTACAAAAAGTTCTAGTTGCATTAAGATTTTATGCAACTTCATCCTTTCAGGTATGTTTCCAAAATTTTTAACCTTTATTCATTACTGATTTATAAGATTTTAATTAATTATGAATTTGCAATATGAATAACAAGTGAAGTAATTTAAATTGTAAAATTGATTTATGTGAATGCTATATGGGGTTAACATTTTTATTACACGAGATGTTAATAATCTGTTACCAATATTGGCAGTCCTATCTTCAAACCATTTACATTAATTATACTAGAGCATAAGTTAACGTTATGGTATCAATTGAAACTGATGTAGTATTATATTACAATCAAATAATGCACATAAATAATATGTAGAAAATGCACAAGACATTGAAGAGATTCATTAAAATTTTAATATGAGGTTCATGGATTATACTTTTTACCAAACATTTATTGTTAAGGATTGGTAGGAAATATATTTTTAAAATATTAACATATTACCAGTGTCAAGTCATCGAAATTAAACAATAATCATAGATTATATTGTTATAAATGTGCTTCCTGTTAGCGATTGGCAGTATACACATTAATAAAATATACCAATACCAAAACATCTTGTTTTGACTGTGTGCAGACATGTTAGACGTAATAGAAATCTAATGAGTTAAACAAGTTTGAAAAATATTAACAAACCTAAATTATACGATAATACACTTTATGATGTGATGGAAACTGGTTGAACTGCCAAGTTTTAAACCCTAATTTGGGTCATCAGATAAGTAGAGATATGCAATTCTTTCAACTTGTTGCATGGCAATGTGATCTGCAATTAATATGATCATTTTACGTTCGAAAGTTTCATATTTTTTGTCACAAGTAACCTTAATAATACAGCATAATAAGAACATGGTCTGCCAGTATTGGTTGTTTATTAATGCAATGCAATAAAATGAAGCTGTAATTATTTATTGAATAATGACTATGTATTATGAATTTCAGATTGTTTGTGACTGATTTGTATGACAATTAGCCAGTCAACTCTGTATGCAGATAATTGGTGAAGTGTCAGAGACCTTTGCACGCTACATCAGCAAGTATATAAGTTACAGCAGCTGAACGCTCCATCCTCAACAATTTAAAAATTACAAATTTATAGGAAGGCTGGTTTCCCAGGCAGTAAGTGCGGAGTAATTGATGAACCCACATTCCAATAAAAGTCTGGAGGGCCAATGCGAGATTTTCCGACAACAGAAAAGCATATTTTTCAATTAATGTGCAAATGGTTGGTGGGCCCTAAATGAGGAGATATTAGATATTGTAGTGAGTTTGGCGGTTCTCCCCATGAATAGCAGAAATATTTGAAACAGTGCTGTGCGTGTACGTCTCAGTGAAGGACAAGTAGCTGGGCATCCATGCTTGGGGACAGTGGCTTATGCCAACAAAGAAATATGTTTATAACACCTGTCGCAAAATCCAATGGAATCGCTCTGAACAATAATTATAAAGGGCACTGAAAGCATAACGGAGAATGTAGTGTGGAAAGGTTGATTGGGAGATGGAAAAGAAGGGTTCCCTTGTTTGTATTTTCAAAATGCAGAACAAGGTAAAAAAACGTTAACTAGAATTATAACTGCGCTTGTGCAGTTCTTTACAAATAATTGGTATTGAAAATTGGTGATTTTGTGGATCTGGACGAAGGTGATGTTGAAAGGAACATAATTGAGGTGGAAACACCACCCAGCTGTACCTTGAAATGTGATAAAGCAAGCCTTTCATACAACGCTATTTTAATAATTAATTTATTTTTGTATCAAATATTACATAAATTTTTTTAAAACTTTTTTTAATTTTTCATCTCACAATTTCTCCACTCGTGAATTTTGGTTCCCCCAGTTCTTTCAGTTTCGAATTTCTCTGCAGGAGCTCCATTTTTCAAGTTTTGTAATTTAAAATTTGTTCTTGGACATTTCACTTGCCACTCCAACAAGCCTCACAATGGAGCTTTCGCTTCCATTTTCCTTAAGTTCACCAACTTTTAACTCTCTTTCTAAATCATTTAAATAGGAAGCTTTTCTATTCTTAACTCGCTCAGTTAAAAAGACTAGGCGTTTTGAGGCCTGGGAGTGGTGGGAGCTTCCGTTTCCTCCCTGAACTGAGACTGGCTTGGTATTGACTAAGAACGTGCCAGCTTTGGCCTCTGGCTCCAAGGGAATTCGGTGGAATAAAACTTTGCTGATGGAACCTCAGTGTTTAATTGGGGTTTCCTCTTGCCGCGCAGGATAGGACTCTTTCGCAGCCACACATAAATCTGAAGCTTCGCCATTCTTACAAGTTCTACAATTATCACTAATCAATTTGATCCTGGCAGACGGATGTCTACTCCGCAGGAATGCCTAGTTCTTGGGTCCTCCTCGAGTGTTCCTGTTGCATTGGGGACCCACCCCCCGAGTGCCCATAAGCTCGGCGAGTCATCAGCTGCTCAACTCATTCTTCCTCCAAGAACTTTATATCTCCCACAACTTGTTGCAGTTGTTCTGTGGTTTCTGTAATATAACAGTATTTCAATGTTGTAATTTTCAATTTCAAGTGAACATTTTTAATTTCAAGTGTAATATTTCTTGGTTTAGGTTACTTACTGACGCATTTTTCTCATCTACGCCATTGAAGCTCTTGGGTAATTTTTTCCATGCGCTTTTTTTTTTGTTTGGCTTTTTTGACACATCAGACCCGTCGATTTTTCTCCCTATATTTTTACTTGATAATCTAATTCTCGAAGAATCTTCTTTCTTCGATACAATAGATTTTTGCCTTTAGGCATGAATGTGAACTAGTTGAAAAAGAAATATTACAAATGATTTACAATTCACTATTATAAATTGGATAACAGGAAATTTAAAAAAAAAAAAAAAAAAACTTCACAAAATTAACATTCATGATTTACTTTGTGCATATACACCTTACTAGAAATAATATAGGCAAATCAAGGGAAGAAAATTAATACAACATTCAGGAAAATACCTGCAAAAATTACAGAAAAGCATGTAGGCCTTCATGTTACAATAACATTCACTTATAAGAAGTAGCAGTACCGTTCAGTCATGTGAACCGGTTTTTTTTTGAACCAGCCATTGATGCAACCACATGGGGCTCATAACTGGAGGCGGTGGGCCCAGTTGATTAACATTCAAGAAATGATTTCGATTTTCTATTTCACGAACGTGGCTAACGTGTCGGGGCGCTGTGGCAAACACACCTTAATAATTGGTCATTCCGGACAAAAAGAGAAAAGTTGCAATGAAAAATATTTTATTATAGTGATAAAACATCACTTGAAAGAATTCTGAAACTAATTCAAGGTTACTATTTTTAAAGTTTATATTTACGCAATACCTGTGTTCAGTTTGAATTTGGAGAGTTCCACTGCCAGAAGAGAGGTGCAGCAACATGGCTTTCTTTTTTTTCCCCCTTTCTTATGTTGGCGGGCCCCTGGCGGACGCTTTTGCCACGAGTTTTCAAGGACCCCCTGTTTTGCGTGTATGACTTTTGTGTTATTTTGACGCTGGCACCCGCCCGGCAGACGGGGCGCTCTCCCGAGCCCTTCTCCTCGCCTGTTGAATCTTTTGTTGAGATCGTCGACCACGGGGGAAAGAAACTTGAACGATTTCACTCCACATATTCCATTAATTTTATTTAATATTTATATTATATTTAATTCATTGAAATATCAGATGTACTTAATATCCCTCATAATTGTAACTTTTAATGTAAATTTATAATGGGCTTGATTTAGGCACATTATTTATTCATGTACAAGAATGGTAGTAATTTATTTACTTTTGGCCATGGAAAGAAATGATATAGTTATTGAAATACTGACTTTTTGGATGGCAATATATGAAACCTGAACGCTGAAGGGTTAATTAATGTAGTGGTTTTTGGATGAAAACTTGGTCTTATTCAAAAGGCAAGCAAAAAATTACTAAATTTGTAGTGTTGAAATAATCTATGAAATTCTTAGATATAAGGGAGTGGAGAAAGGCATAATTTGCCAATGTAATGAAAATGCATATTTGTTTGAGAAATAGCAATGTGTGTAATGACTTATGTGTATGATAGAATATCCGTTTGTATCTTCCAGTTTGAAGCACGTATTCATAGTGGTTCATATATGAATTTTATTTCAGTAGATCTTTACTAATTGTTTTTTACAATCTATTCTTTAGGTTATGCTCTTGTCA
>BOPP01000174.1:31795-45844 GCA_017312745.1 Gryllus bimaculatus
TCTATGAAATACGAGCGCCTATAAGGGAACACTAATTTTGAGAAAGCACTTATCACTTAAGGGTTTGCTTATCGTATAAGTGACGACTATGAATTCGGCCCATGGTGTCGAGGTGAGACTGATAAAATTATTTTTTAACAAATGTATGCATATTCTATTGAACTGTTTCTTAGATCCTCTAAATTGCCGGCTGCAAACTTAAGCAAACTGTAACAATGTTGAGACTATAATTAAAGTAAGGTGAATGATGCCAAGAGAGAGAAAAAAAAAGAAACGCCCAAGAAACTAGGTATAGGGTCATTGTAATAATTAACATGATTTATTCTTTATAATAAGGATAAAAAATTAAAGTTTTGTTTATGCTAATGCATATGGATAATCAGCCAGACACAGAGAATGCTCAAATGATTACAATGAACCAATCTGTCTGTAGGGAGTAAAATAACATTTTGATTCTAATTTACCTATATATCTATATATATCCTGTTTACTGGGAGACCAAAACCCATCTGAAGAGGCACGATTGAAATGGTACAGCAGGACTAATTAAAATTGCTATTCTTTATTATAATTATAACATTCACATTCCCAATGTGTCAAAGACTGAATAAAAAAGAAATCAATAGAGGAGAAACAGATACAACAACTCACCTCTTCATCATCTTCCATCTTCATTTCTCTCTTCAAGGGGCACAGGTCGTCTCCTTCCTGCAAACAAAAACAGTTCAGTTGCTGCAATGAGGAAAGGCCAATTGTAAACTGACCATAAGCTTGAAATGATGGTGTTTCCTCCTATGTTCCATCCTATGAATTTGCACATACCAAAAACAATTCTAAACCCCCTCCTTACATTATATTCACAAAATATTGTCCTTAATAGTAAGGAATTAGTGACTTAAATGAATGGAATATGTATACCAGACAATTATATTTTGGCTTCCTTAGATGTCATTGGAATGTATCCCAACATTCCACATCACCGTATATAGTGAAAACCTCGATTAAAATGATTTGACCTTCATCCCCAAACTTGAAATTATTATTTGGTCTGTTGCATCTTGGCTAATATTGAATTCACATTTGATAATGTAATTTATCACCAGATGGGTGGTAAACCCTATAGGTTGTCCTCTGTGTGCTAGGGGCTTCTGGAGACTAGCCTCTGCACTATAAGTGTATAGCAGTAAAAGAAAAAGAAGAAATAGATTCGGAAATATGATTTTATAAACTTTGTTACATACAATACTGATTTTCATCATTTAAACAGTAAAATCTAAGACATTGACATTTAGTGTAGTCAACATATGTTGAATCAAAGGATCGACCACACCTCCTGAACCTTCCAGTTTCAAGATTTCAAGTTTGTATAATCTTTACAGGTAACTCAATTATTCTTTAGTTTCTTTTAACTTCTTTTTTTCACTTCATCTTTTTAACATTATTATGTTCATTTAATGGAGTAACACATGTAAAACATGCAGCAATGTTGGAAAGCAAGCTTGCATTTCACCATAGGATTACCTTCTTTCTTGAGATGAAATTGGAGTTGCCTCCAATACTACCAAATGAAGTGTGTATTTCACAGTTAATTTACTGTCTTTTGTTTATCTGTTGTTTTGCATACTTGTATATACAAGAGTGAGGTTAATTTTTGATTATTATTTGATTTTAATTAAAAGTTTTACTTGATTTGGCATAATTTAAAAAATCATTAAAATGTTTAAATAGTTTTCAGTGGGTTTCTGAAAGATATATTTATGTTGGTTTAAAACAAAAAATTTGGCAATTTTGGGGGGCAGGAATTTAGCTACCCGTGCAATGATGCAAATTAAAACATAAGCAATTAAATAATCTCTAAATCAAATTATTTCTGATGCAAACTTGAACTTTCAAATTATAAGTTTACTACATGCAACTACTCATATTTTTTTATTTTACAAAGATGAACAAAATTCGAGATACAAAGATAACAAGGGAGGAAAAAACAGAAAGAAATTAAGAGAAAAAACTCATTTAAAAAAACTAATAATCAATAATCTCAAAGGATCATTCCAGAATCCTCACTTACATTTTGAATAAAAATGAAAATACTTATCTATACAATGGTGAAAATGCTTATCTCAGTCTGTGGTATATTTCCAAAACTTAAGCAAAGTTTGTTCATTTTTTATTCTACTTTTACAAGAAATTGAGGGCGTCAACGAGTTCTCTTGAAATTCCATGGCTTAGAGATCAACTCTAAATAAGGTTGTAGCCATAGGTGAGGTCAAATGTTTCAACCACATATCTTTTGGTCACATCTGTATTTCATTGCAATACATGCTCATTAAACAACAATAGAAATATTAAATAACAATTAAACTAAGTCTTCATAAATAAACAGGGTTGGGGATAAATCACATTCTTCTATAAGTCCCAATTATCATTTTTACAGTCTTCTTACAAACAGAATATATTAAATCTTGTATGTCTATAAATATTGCACAGGAACTAAACAAAGTAATATTGGCCATATGAATTTCATTAAACTGTTATGGCAAAGCTCTTCTTCAATTTTGGAATCCATGGCTCCTGTACACTAAAGGTTTTTTTAAAGTTCTTTTCATTGCCACATCATAAATATCCAGGCCTTCTTTATAAACTACAATTAGGAGGCATCTAATTCTCCGAATATCAAAAACATGACAAGTTTAAGGACCTTTATAAAAATATCCTGTTTATTCAACAATAGTAATAGGTATAGAGGTTGAACTGATCTAATTTTAATTACCTTGGGCATGAAATTACTTATGAAAGAGATGAAAACCTGGAAAATAAATCTAATACATTTCAACCTTTGCATGGTATAATAAATTCACAATAGAAACACACACACACAGCAATAACAAATTCATATGACAACAGCTTTTGCAATTCTCCTTTTTCGGAATAATGTAAATTATGAATTAGAAAGACATTTCTCTTGATAGTTTAAGCCTGCACAAAACAGGACAACATCACAAGCAAATTTTTCATAAAAAACTGGATAAATATACTACATTAATTAACAAAAATTATGATTTCAGTGAATCATGGAGGCTCCATACTGATAGAATGGCTGAAGAAATAATTCGAAGAATAGAAGTAGAGTTTTACGGACTGAACGGAAAAGAGGTGACAACAGACCCAGGGAGAGAAGTTGATAAAGAGCAAAGAGAAGAAGAAATAGGAACTCGTACCTAGTCCTTGAAACAAAGATGTGTGGTATCACACTTTCAAAGATATCTAGGTGTGTTGCCACTTCAGTGTACATGAAATACTGAAACACACCAATCAAGCACTTCTAACACCAGAAAACTTGGACTAAATATCTTGAATTGGCAACTGTAGTACCCAGTAGGACTGGCTCAGTTTATATAAAAAATAAAATAAAAACAACATCAAATTTTTAATGACACTTCATTTCATTGTAGCAGAACATTGTCGTCCAAATCAATTCATAAAGTTTTTAATTTCTTCCTATGTGAATCACTTGACTTGATGCACTCACAATTCATTGTAATCCATTCACATAAACAAATTCATTACCCTAGTAGAACTTCTTTGACTATGAGAAATAATTTAGTTCAATAATGTTCAGGATGCTTGATACCCATGCCTTTGATTGGAATGACTGGGAGGATTTAATTACATTCAAATATCATTACATACTTCATCATTCCACACAAACACACTTCATTTCACCTTTTAGATCTGTCTGAAGGAATCACTAAGAGTATATTAACATTCCTACATCACAAAATATAAAACACTAATTTACTTAATTAATTGTGAAAGTAAATTTCTGATGACCAACAGGAATAACAGAGGACAAGTACATTTTTAAAACAAAAATAATTGGATTTTATGCCTCATGAAACAATTAAAATATTAGTTCTGGAAGACACTTTTTCATTTTAAAAATTAAGAGCTTTTCAAATTTTAAAATTCAAAATTGATCTGTTGTCGATATACTTTAGGTTTAACTTTTAGGCTCTTCTAGGTTGTCAGTGGATGTTTTCTTCATCAGAAGAATCAGAAAGTAAATTCTCAATTATTTTAATTCTCTACCTCTATATCTAATGCTATATCTTTATTTTGTATCACCACCAACCTAACATCACTTATACTGATTTTAAGATTGTAAGAAATGTACTAGTAAACAATCGTTACTAATATTCTTAGCCTGGATTATGCAACAGAAGCATGCGAAATTTTCCATTTATTATTACTAACTTTTGTAATAAATTGTAATATTAATACATTTTCATATGCAACAGATACATTTTAAATGTTACAATTTATTGGCACTTTTACTAATTTTATTAGTTTGTAAGTTATTATGCAATAAGGCTTAGGAAACATCATAAACATTAGTCTCAACTTCTCATATTCAGCAACTGTAATGAGAATAAACAATCTACTCACTGTGAAATCATATGCTTCCTCTTGAGGATCATCATCAGGTTCCTGTTTTACCTACAATAAAGGCACAAACGTTTAGTATACTGCACCCACATGAAGTCTGGAATATGATATTCATCTCTTTTTCAATGTATTACAATAGCAGGTCTACACACTGTATGAGTAAGAAAATTGCATAACTACTAAGCATAATTACTGACAACTACATGTTGATTGTGAGAGCTAATGAAACTTTCATTAAATTGTATTTAATGCCAACAGTCTTTTATATTTTTAAATATAACATTTTGAAATTAGAAACAATAAAAACAGAAGTAAATGCTTGCTCCTTGATAAATAATATATCAATTCTTAAATAATTATAATATATAAATTATACATCTGTAACTTCAAATTACTTCTTCCCATAGCACGTCTCACAGTTTTTAACTGTTTTTGACATAAATAAATAAATAAATAAATACACACGTTATCTACGAAAAAATTATTTGATTAGAGAATAGAACTTACGTTCTCTACTTTAATTACACTCTCCGACAATATTTTTACTGGATCCATGTTACAAAGAAAATTTGTAGAGTACTGGTTCAACACAAATTGGGCAAATATTTTTAGTGTTCTAATTTTCTCAAGAGAACACAACCAGGCTAGAAGAACTATCGACAGCGACACCAGCAGAGAGTATATTACAGAGTCGGCACGCACCCAATGTTATTCTGAAGCTCTTATTTTCATGGAGGGGACGAAGGTCTAATGGACACCAGAAAGAACACAGGGCCGGTTTCACTCAATGTTATAAAGGCGAGGGGACAAAATTTGTTTCCTCAGTCCACGGGCCTGTGCAGAAATAGCGCAACTGTTGGCGTTTTGGCGCGCATTTTCAAAGTAAGGTTGTGCGAATAATCTGTGTGGCGTGGTAGGGAAAACAGGAGTATTACTGCTTTTCTTATGATCAGATTAACTTGAATTTAAATATATTTTTAAATATTGTATTATTACTGTTTTATTTAACACAAATATTTTTGCTTTTATCTAACAAACAATTGAAATGCTGGATAACAAACTATTATATCATCCAAGTCATTAGTAATAACATTACAAATGGTTTATTGTTCATATATAAGCATGCTCATTTAATAGTATAATTAATTGTATTTTTTTCTCGAATGTTAATTATGTGAAAACGTTTATAAGAAATATTGTATTCTTTGGTATAAAACTGTGTAATTGGTTTAAGTTCTCCTCCTCTATACTAATATTTGTAATATTGAAAAAATAACTTAAATTATTGTTTTAAAAAATATTGGATTAAATCATGATTGAAATATACAAGCCTTGTATTTTTGGTGACAATTTTTACCCAAAAATAGAAATTGGTAATATTGATCACACATAACAATCATTGGTACCCGTGAATATTTTGGGGTAAATCTTGAAAATCAGGAAAATGAAACAAATGTTACAGTTAAATCTTTAGTTTTAATGTTCTGGCAAGTTGATTCTCGTCTTGTAGTTAGTATAACATACGCAAGTTAAATGTGCTTAGTGTTCTGGGATTAAGAGGGAATTGCGCTTGTTTAAAAAAAATTATGAAATGAAATTTGTTGGAAGAATAACACTTTCAATTTCGCCTGGGTTCCGCAGTTTTTAGGCAATCTTAACTTTAAAAGTAAACAATTGGCACAAGATTTTCTTGTTTTAGGTACAATACACAGATTTTTCATTATTCTATACTATCTAGATTGATACTACATCATCTGACAATATTTTCCAAAAAGTCTACACACAAACTTTCTTCTTGAAGACCTTGAAATGGGTAGAACAATACTGAAGTGTTACAATTAGCAGAATTTTGAACAGTATATGTAGAAAATGTAGGGGTGGCTACATTAATTAAAAATCATCTTATAATTATTAACCTTTTGTAGCACTGAAGTATGTGAAAATATCCAAAAAGTAATATATCCATTTAATATTTTTAAATTTTAAAATAAACTTTATATATTCAGCAGTATATTATTTATTACATCACAGTTCTTTATTACACATTCCAAACAAAAGTTTTTTAATTGTTCACTTGAAAGTTGTTTTGATTTTTTTTATATAATTATTTCCAGTGCTTGTCGGTACAAAAATATATATATATATATATATATATTTATATATATATATATATAATATATAATTATATTATATTTATTATGTATATATATATATCTTACTGAAATAATATATTTGTCTACAATATATAAGACTAGCCAGTAATGCAGCCATCAAGGGAAAAACGATTTCACTGGCCATCTTTCTAATAAGATTTTCTTTGAAATGTTCTTTGAGAAGACAAGAAGCTGGGCTTTAAGAAACAGTTTTTGATACAATTTCATCTTCTAATGTTTTGGAAGTCAATTCGTTTAATCTTGCAGATTTATCATTACTGCAAACCGAAGATCCGCTCCAGAATGGAGAACGGTAAGTCGTACACCTACGCAAAAAAAAAAATAAATTAATTACATTATTTCATCATACACTAAATGAGACTGTACTATTCTAGAACATCAAACAATAATGAATTAATGTATATTTGGAAAATGAGAATTTTGAATCAGGGTATTGCAAATGGATACATGAGTATACAATGGACATGTTACCAAAACTTTTCCAATACTACGAAATAATATAATTACAAACTTTTTAAAACAATAGACAGAAATGGAACTTGTTACAGGCTAGGTTATAACTACATGGTTTTAGAATTTTTAAGCCTATTTGCATGGTGTAAATAATTCATAAAATGAAATACACCAATTACATATTATGCAACAAAATGAATTATATATACGTTCCACTGCTGGTAGGGCAAAAATTCCTAGCAATGTACTTGTCCTAGCATCAGTTTTTCTAATATCATCTTCCAAATACTGAAAACAAAGTTTTAGACATGACAATAAATATCGGACATAATTCACTCATACTTAATAATGCATGACATTCTACATACTAATAAAATGCTGAAAAATTCGATAAAAATGAGCATCTCCTGCTTGCAGCCTCCACGTACAGCGGAAAACAACACCGCTACATGTCGAGTTTTTTTGAATTGCAATGACGTCACACGTTAGTTCGCTCACTCGGATTATTGTAAATGAGGCAAAAATCATTACCCCGTTTTGACCGCCAAGTTTCGCTACCGATGCCTGTCGAACATCAGGGCACGGTTCGTCCTGGTTTATCAATGTTAAAAAGGGAACTAAGTTTGTTTCCTCAAGTCACGGACCTGCTGCAGATAGTGCAGCTGTGCGTTTTGGGCCGCATTTCAAAGTAAAGTTGTGCGAAAGTGTGCTGGATGTGGTGCTTGTAGAAATAATCCATGAAATATTATCTGCGTTTCTTATGGTTTACTACAAATAATTAATTTAATTATTTGCAGAAATTCATAAACTCCAAATCCCCAAAAACTCCCCTTTCTACTCCCCAAGAATCACAGATGGCGAGAAAGATGGTTAAAAACATAAATGCAAAGATTTTATTGGTAAAGTTTGTGTACGAATGTTATAAAAAGTTAATAAAGTTTTGTATGTACTAATAAAAATTAATTCTAATATGCAACGATTTGCATAAATTGTGAGACAGAACCTCACTTCTATACAGAGATATATTTTTATCGTAAAAAATGTACATTCGCCCAATAAATGGGATCTGCAGACTATTAATAATTTCTTGGTTCATAAACAATTTTTAAATGAATATTTAATGTGAATACATAGATGAAAAACTGGGGAAAATGTTTAAATGTCACATTATTTCGTAAAATCGTATCGTAATAGGAAAACAAAAATGGAAGATGTCCAGTTATCTATTGTTGGAATAATGATACTGTTCAAATTATTTGGTACAATTTGTTTAAATAAAATCTTTCAATTATCTTACACTCTGACCATTGGAACATATCATTTTTGGATTTCTTCATAATGTATTGTAACGGTACTAGCGGCGAATTCGAACGTAAATGTTTATCAATAAAAATGAGCAGGTCTACCACGCTAGTGACCGTTGAAGTCGTTAGTACTGCCCCAACCTCGCGGGGGCTTTTTCTTCTCTGTTTGTTATTGAGGCGTTTTATGACAGTTCGCCCTCGCGTCGTTTGAAGGGGGGACGCTTTGTCTGCAATCGGCGGTCCGAAAGAGTACTCAAGAGGTGCTCTCTCCCCCAGCGACTGCTTTCAAAGAGACCCGACATCAATTACACACCCGCCTTGGGAGACAAACAATCACAGCGGGCTTCGGCCGCAATGGGATACAACCGTTCGCAAATGGGGTCCACCGACATTTTCTCGCCAGCCGGCGAAAACTTTCGAGGAGGCAAACGACGAAACTTTTGACTGTAAGGAAGAATCGCGAGTTCATTGGTCGACGCTCGCGCACGCTCGAAAATTCAATTCCGATCATGGAGGATTCTTCACTGGAGAAAGGGGGTATAGGGCCTTTATGATTCGGAGAACAACTCTAAAAAAGAATTAGATTCGAACACACTGTTAGAAAATCCTCGGCAAGGGAAGTCGAGCCTCAAAATTATTCATCTTGGAAGTCTCGCGGGAGGAGGTTGAAGCCTTAAAAAGTTGTATGTACTAATAAATTATCTAATACTGCACAACTTTGATAAATTAGTGAGACAGAACTCACTTTATAGAAGAGATACTTTTTATCGTAAAAATGTACTATTCTGCCATAAAGGGGATCTGCAGACTATTAAATAATTTTCGGGGTTCGTATAAAAATTTTTAATGATATTTAACGTTTATTTTTCTTTATTTTTTAATTTTCGAATTTAATTTTCTCCGAAAGCTACAAGATTGTTATGGGCAAATTTTAACCTTCACAACGCGAGCTAGAAGACCCGAATGGGTTGAAGCATCTATCCAAGAACGTTTACATATAGAGAATGCTGGTAACGGAGCAGACCTTCTGACTACTCTTCGACGAAGCCGAAGGATGAATTAGTCAGACGATGAAAAGACCAAGATTGGAACTGCAACGGGGACTTTGACGGAATTCGAACGCGATTACTGGGATAGTTGTAAAAGAATATCCAGAAGCCTTTGGAAAGCCTTTAACCAGTGTCTTGAACAAGGGAAATTTATAAGGTTGGAAACATCAGAAGCTAATTCTAACGAACAGGTACATAACCAATCGATCGACGTCATCGTTTCACCTTTGTGCCTTGCTGATACGATGAGCAAATACTGGAGGGTTTGTTCTCCTACTATTACAGAGACATGTCCAATTTTCATCGAGACAGTTTGGGATTTTGAAAAGGGCACTCTCGACAACAGACGTGATTTTAGGAAGCAGTCCACCATGCAGAAACAAGCAAAAAGGAATAAGAGTTTTTTGTGGCCTTGTTTGCGATGTACCATAAAAATGCTTCATATTCTGCAGCTGAAAGACATCATACTAAGGCTAGTAAGCTTAGGAAATCTGCATACTTGTGGGATCTGGAGGATCTACTCGTGGAGAGGAAAATAATCTACACTAACGGGTATAGGTTGAGGAAGAAATGACGTGCGGTTGGTCCCACAGGGATCACAGATTTCTAGCTCTTTCTGTGGACGACTAATTCTATTTGTTTATTTGACGACTTACTGAATATTGAACTGCCCAAGAAGTCCAGTCTCATAGGCTAACGCCGACGATAACTATTATATGCCACCAGTGACAACGTGAACTACTGGAAATAACCAACGATACATACGCAGGGTTAAAAGATGGTTGACCAAAAATCTCCAGACGGCTGTTTGGCCAAAAGAAGGCGTGGTTTATTACAAACCACAGAGACTTCCGGCTCGGTGATCCGACTGGTGGAGGAATTATTGAATGACAAAACCCATATTATATTACCTGGGGGTTATGAATTGATTCACGATTGAGCTTTGCGGACCCTCATATTTAAAATCAAGCAGCAAAAGCTGCAAAGGTGGAATCAAAATCTCTCAGACTAATGCTGAAAACCAGTGAGGTCCAGTAAAAGCAAACAGAGGTTTTAATATCTGCCGTAGTGCACTCAAAAATAGCTATATGCCGCCCAAGTGTGGGCAGATGCGCCAGCCTAAAGAGTCATCGACGGAATTTCCACACGATCCAGAGAAAGGATGGCTCTAGAGGATAGATCTCAGGATATCTGCACGGTATCCGACGTGCAGCCTTAGCATACTGGCCAGTGTCCCCAGTGACTTTAGCCAGGAAGGAGGACAATGTACCGAGGGACGACGCAGACAAACAAAAACCTGTCCAAAGAAATTTAGACATATCATGCGGAATTAGAAACCATTCCTGCACCAGTGGCAAAACCGATGGACCTGGAGTACAAAGTGGATGGACACATCAGCCTCATCTAACCAAGGTTTGGACGCAGGGAACATGGCATCAATGGACTTCTACTGACGCAAGCCTTCTCAGTGCATGGGAATTTTCAAGCATACTATACAGGATTTTAAAATCGCTGAAGCCGATTCGCACTATGTCATGAAGAAGAAACGACGACGCTAGTGCAACGAACATATATTGTTCACAGCTTGGGAGCGAAGAAAGAGAAACTCTACGCAAATTGCGACGGGAATTAACGCCTGCCAAAACAGCCAGATATGCTGCATCTAGAGACAACTGCGATAAACAAGGCGAGACTTCGTGGCTCAGAAAGCCACTACTAAAGCAGAGAGGCTAAAATATCATAATGCGACGCATCTGAAAGAGGAAAGCTCATGCTCTCGCCATTATTTCTGCGTGAAGTATGTCTCAACGACGGTCCGCCGAACGATACAGGCGCTGTGAAATCGAGGAGGTTTAGGTTTTAGACCGGTATGCCACATTTCTGGAGAGGTCCGCAAAGCGGACTTACTCGTAACTCATTTCCCTCCTCGGCAAAAAAAACAACAAAATAATAATAATAAGTAATAATAATAATAAATAAAATAATAAATAATAATAATAGAGTAGTAAAATATATAATTTAATTGTATAAATGTAAGGTTGTAAGAGTGCTAATTCTTGTAGGGTAAAATTATTATTTTATTATTAATTATTTATATTATTACATTATATATTATTATTATGCTATATTATTATTATATTTGCAAGTTGAAATTAAATTCATTTAACATAACATACAGTAATAATTCAATAGTTTAATTAATATATTATAGATAAATAAAGTATGCAAGTGTCTTAATCAAATTAAAGTATTTAATTTTAAACACAAATGCCTCATTACAATTTAAAAATAACATTAACAATCATTGCAGTTAGCAGATTATGATACAACACAAGTAACTTACACAGGAGTGAGTTAATCTTACAGGGTAATTTTAATTACTTTAATAATGTTTATATAATAATTGTAAGCAGATGGGTTTTTACCAAGTGGTTATGCATTGTAAATAATTCTTAAATTTTTGTACATAAATTTTCAAATCATTTTACAGGTTGATGATGGGACAAAATACCAAAACTGTTGCATAATTATAGAATATATTAAGGTTACAAGAATTGCATCTGTTCAAAAAAATGGATCTAACCTGCAAAAATCAAAAAAAAATATAATTGTTTGTGCTTCCAATATCCTGACATACATAACATTTTTTACTAATATTAAATAGTACAATTGACTTATTGAAACTGAAAAGGTTAGTAAAGAGTGCTCATTCTGTAGGGTAAAAGGTTTTTTGAATTACAGTAAAGTGACAGCAATTCAGATTTTATGGCCACAGATAAGGTGATGTCTTTTAGCATGTTTCAAACATATATTATCAGCTGATTTTATGTTAAACTTGGGAGATTATTAATCTGTGCAGGCAATGCAAAAAGGCTCTTTATTAGTTAAAGACTTCCTAGTGGTATATGCTGTCAAGATCCCTATGCGCCTTAGTATGGTAATTATGAGTCCTATGCCTCTTCATTACTTGCAAATATTGATTCTGATTATTTCTCTCAAAGTAGTAATACTTTTATAATGACTAAAGTGCTACAAACAGGTTGGTAATTCATATTTAACTAAAAAATTTTACAGGATTGTCTGGATTCATTTAAATTATGGCTTCTGATCAACACTTTCTTTCTAGGGCCATTAATCTATCCATATATTTTTTGTCAATCCCTCCCCCCATAATTCTATTCATTGACATTCGTAAAATCAATCGACATTTTTCATAGTAGACAGAAAGAAGTGCATCTGCTTTCAAGAGTCTGGACAGGAATGTATTGGAGTCATTTTTTGTATGCACTGCAAGTTCTTTTTTTCCTTTTTTTTTGTATTACTATACCAGGGTTTACTGTAATATTTTGAAGGTATATTAGATTCAGGGTATATGGTTCTCCTTTAATATAGCTACTTGCTTTTTTAATTTGTTGCTACAGAACATAATGTAACTTACCAGTCTACTCCTACTCAAAAAGAGAGTTCAACAACGTACATACATAGTGAAGCTACATTTACGTCCAAGCACAAAAAAATTGAATTACATTCATACCCAACAATGCGCATGCATTTTCTTCGTACATTTCCAGAATTTTTAAAGCACTGAGTTTCAGCAAGCAATTTTGCGAGATAATACATGACTATGAAAATTCTTTCATGGCAAAACATACTAGTATTTTATCTCTGAAGTTTAGCATTTTTTGATTGCTCTGGCTTGAAATCGAAGAAAGAATCATTTGCGATTGGGGCATCACTACAAAAATTTCTATGATTGTAAAGTTCTCATTGATAAGATATCAATGTTGGGAGTGATACATTTTTTTCCAAAAGTTTTGTTTCATAAGAAGAAGGGATAAAACGTTATTTTTTTATTAATATATTATTCTTTCTTCTCATGATATCAAAAATCACAATCGTTTTCAGTAATATTAATTTCATTCTCGTTTCGTGTAAAGGTTTTAGCAGAGAACCTAACCAGGCAGCTCCCAGGTTCTTATGTATATAGAGCAGTGGTGAACAAAGCTGTCGCAAAATCCAAACCCGCAAAATACAAACTCGTCTAAAACTGAGCAGGATATTCACAAAGAAATAGCTTAACTACAGGAGTATTGTTTACAATTAAATTTTACTGAAGTGTTCTATTATGACTTCAACCAATATTCTAATAACTAAGATTCATTAACAAGCACAGTTAATAAGACAATTTCATGGAAAAATAATGCTTAACTTTTATTTTAAATTAACAGTAAAATTTACAAATATATTTCTCTGTGATTTTGTCATTTGTCTATTCCAGATTCATGTCTTGGACCTGGGATTAATGTTAAAGAAACAGCAAAATATCGGATAAATATTCATTCAATTTATTTGTTATATTCATTAAACTTCAATTTTGTTCAACGCAAAATACATTTTCATATAATACACATTACCAATTACAAACAATAATATCAACACATTTAATTTCATATACATATAAATACAATGAATCAACATTTCCTGTATTAATCAGGCAGCACTTTCAAGGAGTATTTCAAGTCCAGGGTAAATTTTGCGAAACTGCAAGCTGCCTCTCACTTCTGGGTCGACAAATGAGACCTTACATGGGTCTGTCCTCATGCTATGGAAATATTAGACACA
>BOPP01000174.1:55977-65990 GCA_017312745.1 Gryllus bimaculatus
TTTTGTTCAGTTTCCCTGGTCCTTTGAGCAAATGCTGAGATGGCCCTTGTTTGCTCCTGAACAGTAATGTAACTTCGCTCTCTCCACACAAGGCATCATATTGACTTGTCATAAACTATTGTAATTGTATATGTGACTCAATAAATATTATTATTATTATCATTAAGAAATTTTCTAACACCCTCTGTTGTGAGCGACCATAATTTGAGGCTATCTCATAGCTAATGTTCTTAACAAAGCACTACATACGCAATATAACAATACCACTAGGTTGTTGTTGAGAATTGCAGTGTCACTCACCGTTTTCTCAGAGGCCATGCTTTGTTGTTCCTCATAATCATTCAATATTTTAGTTCCACGAACTGAGAGGCAATACGAAGGTTGCCTTTTATGTTTCGGGATTTGGCAATCCTGGTGTTGTAATCTGACAAATGACAGCTTTATCGTAAAGTTCGATGTTTTTAGGTTATACGTAGTCAAAACGTTTTGACATCTTCATCTTGGCCCCAAAATGGAATTAAATCGTGAACATTTTCGTGCGATTATTTTTTATAACTTTCGACGTGGATTAACCTAGCAACAGTGCATGGATGAACTTAATTCAATTTTTGGCAATGAAGCTCCATCAAGGACCAGTGTTTATCGATGGTATAGTGAATTCAATCGTGGTCGTACTTCACTCCAAGACGAATTTCGTCCAAAATCAGTTGTTGTTCCGAAAACCATTGATGCTGTGCGTGAACTGATATTGCAAGATCGTCATGTGACGTATCGTGAGATTGAGACAACCTTAGGCATTAGTGGGACCAGCATTGATTCAATATTGCATGAACATTTGACTCTCAAAAAAATTGTTCGCGTTGGATCCCACACAATTTGTCAATCGCTTAAAATAAGGCTCGTGTCGATTGGTCGAAAGAAATGCTCAAAAAATACGATCGCGGTGCTTCGAAACACGTCTATGACATCGTGACAGGTGATGAATCGTGGATTGACGCGTATGAGCAAGAAAGTAAACAGCAGTCGACTGTATGGGGGTTTCAAGATGAGAAAATCCAACAAAAGTTGTTTGCGCTCGAAGTACTTCCAAACAGATGGTCGTCTGTTTTTTCGGAAAAACTGGACATTTCGCAACCGTACCACTAGAACAACGTAGAACAGTCGATTCTGAGTGGTTCACAACGATTTGTTTGCCAGCTGTCATCCAAGAAATCAGGAATACCAACCACCGAAGACAGATCACTCTTCACCACGACAATGCAAGCTCTCACACATCGGCTCAAACAACTACATTTTTGAGCACCTAAAACATCGATTTGATAGGTCATCCGCCGTACAGTCCTGACTTGGCACCGAATTACTTCTTTTTATTCCCGTACGTAAAAAAACCCTGAGAGGTCAACGTTTTTCGACACTTGAAGAAGCGGTTGCTGCATTGAGAATGCATGTTTTGGAGATACCTCAATCAGAGTGGCAAAAGTGCTTCGACAATTGGTTCAAACGCATGCAAAAGTGTATAAATCTTCATGGAGAATATTTTGAAAAACAATAAAGTGATTTTCGATTATTAATATTTGTTTTTGTTCTCCTGAAATACTGAAATCCTGAAATACAAAAGGCAACCCTCGAAATGTGTGTCTAATGTTATATACAGGCTATTTATATACTCATAGGGTAAACTGAAAACGGTGTCCGATTTGCTTTGAATCACAGCACACAGGTGCTTACATGGTAACCTACTCCTAGAAAAGTCGATGCAGGAGCCAGAAGGGGGTTCAAAATAAAATAACATAAAATCGAGAAGGGTCAGAACAACTTTTAGTTGGGTCAGAACTTAGTCAGGTTAATTGGGTTAGAAGGGTCAGAACAACTGTAAGCAAGTTCTTATTAATAATATTAATATCTGCCTAATTGATTTCATTCCTGGCCGATGACAATCATGACATCATATGCTTAATGAATGGTACTGATCTATTATGTAAAAAAGATGGGAAGTTGTTTATTATAGCATTTGGTAACAATTTTTGTCAGCATATTGTAACGTATTAGCCAGCGTGCCTCATGGCATCTATTTGGGGAGGCTTGGGAGCGGATTAGCCTAGCCACAGGAAGTAGGGTTTTTCCGTAAAGGGAAGAACGCGGAACACGGGAGGACAGAAGGCTTAGGGAGTTTCCGGTGTATAAGAGCTTTTCAACTGTTATAACAAGCGAGGGGGTGGCGTGACGTAGTAGGTCACGTGGGCCTGCGTCTATATAACTGAGTGTACAGAGTCAGTAGTGGGTTCTGGAGACGGTGGGAGAACCTCGTGCGTGTGCACAAAACTTGGCGGCCACGACGGTGCATATTGCGAGCCAGGCTCGCGAGGCTGGAGTCATTAGTTGACGAAGCCTGCGGACTTTGTGTCCTTGAGTGACTGCGGTCACGGGGAGCGATGCTGTGTGCGTGCTCCGAGGTGAAGAATGGTTGAGTGCCACGATTCACGCCGATTCTCAATCGGATAAGATCGCTCCTGCGATCGAGGCAAACCAGCCGTTTTTGCGCCAAAACGGACTTTGTGTCTCAGCGTGACATCCGGTCACGGAGCTAGACTTTGTGCGCGCTTCAAAAGTAGGAGTGGCGAATGCCACAATCAAAACCATCTTCAATCGCGATTTGGATCGCTCCCGCGATCAGGGGATAGTAGGTCTATCAGAGCTAGGGTGTAAGTAGATATTAAGTGTATATATTTGTTGTTTTCTTTTGTTAATAAATATATTGGTTATACGAAAGCTCTGTGTCTGTGGTGGCTGTGAGTGTCCATGACGTCACAATATTTTCTCACAGCATCTGGTATGCAGTTCTCAATAATAATCTTCAACATACCCGTGAGTCTTATCAGCATTAAATGCAAGATCTGAATGTTGAAGCACTTTATTTTGGGCCTATATATACCATTGTTGGTGTTCATTACAGTCACATAATCTTTAAGTAATCATATACACTTACCTGTGGCATGGAAGCATGCGGGTATTAAAGATAACTAACCGCCATTACTACACACATGCCTGATTTCTTCTGAGCCTTTATAGTGCTTTATTTGTGTTCATCCTCACTTTTCCGCATTCGCACTCAGCCACGCTTCAATGTCAGTAAGGTTCTTCCCTCACTTTCTGTCAATGTTTCCTGACTTCTCTGCCCATCCTGAGCCAAAGCTTGTTTCTCTGTGGTAAGCACAAAGATTACAATGGTAAACCAGGAAGTTCTTTATCCAGTGCACAGATTGCAGTTGTCACTGAATATAGTCAAAAAAACCACATTTTGACTTCCACTCCAAATTCCAATTTTTTTATTACATTGAGCCTCATGATGAGATATTGGTCTCTCCCTAGACTACCGAAATTGCTGCTGACATATCATAACCAACATTGTCTTGACACACAAAATAAGGCAGCGAATATTTTGTGGTACGAATAGAGGGCATCAAAAGAGACATATTTTGCATACCCTTTGAGCTAAATGTTTTTGCCATCAGTCCATGGCAGAACAACACAGTATCCTTCCTCTCCTATTGCCTGAAAAAAAAAGCTGAACATTAGGTGCAAGTTTTTTTTCATTTTTCCACTTCCTTTTCAAGGTCTCTAGGTCAAATTTTAGTCTTCTTTTCATCTTATATATAGATTGTGTACATCTGAGTTATTTACAGATTTGAAAGGATACGAAAGCATTATTGAGAAATTTGAAACACAGTCCTCCTCGAAACATATTATCTATCGAAACGTTTTAGCTTGAATCTTATTTCTCTTGTCGAAAGTCACTCCAACTCTTCCAATTTTCTCTATCACTTAAAAAGCTGTTGGATGATGCTCATTCATAATCACTTATAAATTGGGAATGAGAGTGGTCAATATTTGCTGTAATATAAATCGTACTCCCCTGGGGACATGCCGCCTTGAAGTAGCCACTGTCCGTGCGCGGGGGGGAGGCTTGGTGTGCTTCAGTGAGGTGGAGGGCTAAGCCGCCGTAGCTGTGACAATTTCCTGCGCATGACTACTGTAGGGTCACCCATGCGCGGACAGGCCAAAAACTGAAGGCCAGCACTAAGTGTGTCCTAACCACGTCTATCCCTCCCAAATCTAATCGTACATCTTCTTCCTATCTTTTGTCCCTTACCCCCATAACCGATTCTGTTCATATCGTTTATGGTTCTTCATCTACCAGTGTGACATCTTTAAGCTTTCTTGTGCCTCAATAGCTTTCATCGTATTCTAATCGCCTCCTGGTCAACTCTTATTTTTTTATCTACCCCGACGCTATTAGGTTTCGAGGGCTAGGGAGTCTTTCCTCATCTTCCTTCTTATTTCTTTTAGAGTGTAGTAGAAGGGCGGGTCAGGCACGCCAGAGCATCCCAAGTATTGATATGATCAACACGGAGAAAAGTGGATTCACTAACCTTGGGAATTAATTCATTCCTAAAAGAGCTGGCATTCAGGGGTAGGATGACTCTTAAGGCTATGTTTGAAGCAATCAGCCTAAGGGATGGGAACCCCTAAAATAAAAGCTCCGGTCCTCCTAGTTTGGGGTGTGTGCTGTAGTGCCATCATCCTGGCCACACGGTAAAATCTCACCGGCTAAAAATCTCAAGTTATAGGAATGCGCCCGGATATTCAAAAAGGGAAACGAACATCAGGAAAGAAAATGGACTCTGAATATTGGTATAATGAACTGTACAAAGTATATCAAAATAAGCACGACAAGAAGTAATCCAGAAAATGATGAGAAGAAACATAGAATGATTGGCCGTCTGTCTGAAACAAAAAAGAAAAGGCAAGGAAGGCGAAACACTGAACAACTTTGGTGCACTTTACAGTAGCGTAAACAAAACATGAAAAATGCCAAAGCCGAATTTCTATGTTATTGGTGAAAGATTCGTAAAGGTATAATAAGTTGGAGTAATATTAAACGAACGTCTTATGTAAAGTAGTGTAAAAATCAGAAGAAAATACATAAGTGTCATAGAAATATATAATTTGAATGATGATGCCCCAATGGCTAAGAAAGATGATTTTTGAAATGACAGTCAGAAGAAACCCTTCGACGGTATACAAAGTCCCATAAAAAATATTTGCAGGCAGATTTTGAACGGCAGAGTTTGAAGAGACAAGAACAATATTGTGGGGCACAGGGTGAGGAAACTTGCAAATGACAATGGGAAAAGAGACTTGATTAATATTTGGTGAAGAGTATGGAAAATGAAAATTAATTAACACTTTCTTTCCAACATAAAGATATTATAAGTATACTGGTACCAACATACAAAAACTAAATCTGATAATAGACCATCTGTGTAACTAAACAAAAAACTTCATTCAAAAGTCCATAGATGTTAAGAGTGAAACGGGGAGACCAAGTAGTGATCATTGTTTGGTAATTTTTAAAATATTCATACCTATTTACAATTGAATAGCACAGATAAAGAGAAATAGGAGGGATTTGTCCATGAAACCTACCAAATAAAAATTAAGCAGTCTTGTTCGATGAAACTACAGGCATATCTCTACAGAAAAAGCTTGAAACTAAACTATTGATTAAACAACAGGCCAATAGAAAAATAATATGAACACATAAAAGAGGTGTATTCACCAAGCCGCAAGAGGATTTAGGTACTTGTAAATTAAAACGCGACAACAGTAATTGGGTGGGACACAAGTTCTAGAAGAAAAGATTAAGACGAAAAGAGAAAACTGTATTTAAAATGGACTTAGTGACAAAAAAAACTGAAACTAATTTACAGTACAAAGCAAATAAGTAGAGAAGGTAAAACAAGAAGTATTATCAAGAAGAATTAAATTGTGGCATGGATAAATGCGATTATGAGAACCAATTCATAGGTTGGAGCACGGAGCTCAGAACCTGGAAAGTAATTAAATCTATTAAATCGAATGATTATAAACATTATCGCATTATCAAACATTGGATCAAAAATGAAAGATATTTCAAGAACTGCTCTAGAACTTCCGAACACAAAGGAAGTAAAAATTGAGCAAATGTATATCTGACAATTAAAGATTTAGAATAAGCACTTTAAGAACAATGAAATCCAATAAGCACCTGTCCGGGAAACTACTCACATTACTGGCAGAACTACAGAAATATGGTCCCTATAAAAACTGCACGAAATGCTCAAACACATGTTTTTAAGGCATGAATGGAAAAATCCTCCATCAGGATTGGCGAACGTCTTACTAAAGCACCAAATCCATAAGAAAAGGATCCTAGAGACCAATGAAAACAAACTACAGAGGAATAGGCAGTTATTGGATCTACAGGTAGACTGTATAGCAAAATTAATACGAAATAAAATAGAAGAAGAGATAAAGGAAAAATAGGAGAGGAACAATGTGGTTTTACTGCCGGCAGGTCGGTCTAGACAATATATTTACATTAAAACAACTTTAAAAAAGAGAACAAGGAGAGGTAGGAAGTTCATCTGGGTTTCATTGATCTCAGAAGGCGTTGACAATCTCGTACGGTGCGTAGGTATGGAAGAAATGTGGACTTCAAATCAGTGAAACATTAATTGAGCCACACAGAATCTATATAAGAATAACACACTCTCAGATCTAGATCTACAGCAGGCTCTCGGATCATTCCCAGTCCAGCGAAGAGGTCTTCGGTCAGGGTTTCCCCAACCACTGTTTAAAATATATTGCATCAAATTTTTACAGCAGTGGAGAAACACCTATGGCAGGAAGTAATGGAATGACGATCGGAGAGGATAAATTTACGATTATATTTTTGCCGAATGGACCAGTAGAATTGCAGAAGATGCAGACGATTTGAGTTTCATGATCCGTAAACTCAATGAACACTTTTATAAAAGCAGACTTAATATTAATATTGGACAAATCTAAACCGGCAGTTGGTAAAAATGAAATAGAAGATCTTCTTCGTGTGGAAAATGGAGAAAAATCAACAGGGTAAAACAAATATAAATACCTGGGTACTTTTTAACAATAAGGAAATAGCCATGACGAAATTTGAGAGAATAATAAGCTAATGGGGAAAACGGACACGGAAGTAATAAACTCCTGTCTTAGTGGACAAACCATCACAACACTACTAAAAGACGTCCTTACTCCTCGGCTACGTTAAGAGTGTTACAAATACGGTTCAGAAGTTGGGAATCGATAAAAGAACAAAAGGGGAGCGGCTGGCCCTTGAAATGGACTACTCGCGTAGATGTTGCAGTTATAAGCGCGTTGACAGAATCAGGAACGACGGACATAAGAAAGAAAATGCATGAAAGACAATCTATCTTGACGAGAATAGAGAAAAACAAATCTCTGGAACGTCATGTTAATATACGAAATGAACCAGACGAAAGATGGCCAAACGAGTCTAAATGGGTGCGACAGAAAGATAGAAGCAGAGAAAGACCCAGACTTGCATGCAGCAGGAGTGCAAGAGGCTTATGACGGCAAGAGAAATGCCAGATGATCTATGGTCCAATAGAGAGACATGGAGACTGAGAGCGGAGCGGAGAAACGGCGACAGCTGTAGAGCAACTCCGTACTATATATATATGTATAGCCCTGTTGGTGGTGAGGTTGACTGCAGCGCTTCCTTCAGCTTGTGTGTTGCCTTGTACAGAGTGAGAAAAAATCTCTAGTGATAGATCTAAATCTCATTATAGTTGGGTAGTTTTATTAAGAGATGCACTTCTTATTTAAAAAATGTTAAAAAAGTTTCAAATTTTAAAAAAACTCACTGCTTGCCTGGATCTCGCTGTTGATTTGGGAATACTGAAATCATCATATACCTGGATACATTTCACAGTTATCAATGCAGGACATCCAATTTTCTGTGTCTTTAATGTGGAATCTCCTTTTTTTTGAACCAAGATAATCAGACAAGAAGCAATTAGAGGTACTAAAAATAACCAACTACTGTCTATATGCAAATACTCCATACACACTGCAAATTAAGAGTTATTACCACTGCTGGACAACAGTTGGACTTAGGAATAAACAAAAAAACCTAGAACAAGGAATCCGTACTAGAAATATTATTATTTAAAGACAATTATATTATTATTATTATTATTATTATTATTATTTTAAAAGCACAAAAGAAATATAGTTTTACATTTCTCTTTTTATCCTTGGCATGTACAAAGTTTTCATGAGGTTTTTTCATCATGATCAGATAAGAAAAGATTTAATACATATCTTTTTAAAAAGATGTAGAATTGTCTCCGGTCACTTATGAAATACTTATATCATTATATTGATAAATAATTTTGGTACATGTATGCATTCAGACATACCTGTTCATCATTTTTGGAATTAATTTAATACTTCGGTCCACTGATAATAAGTAGTCTTTACAGACTACTGGGGAAGGGAGAACCAAAATATTTTATTTCAGCTTCATTATTTTGCTTATTACATTGAAACCAAATGCTTGAACCCGCAGAATTAACACAAACATTGAAATGATGTTCCGGGATAAACTTAAATTGGGTTAAATTAATATTAAAAATATTTAGCGTCACCCTGCAGACTACTTCGAACAGAATAGCCATTTACATTATCTTCCAATTCTTTAAGTAGATTTTCATAATCTTCCACATAGCCATTAATATTCTCAGCTGATTGCAAATAGTCCTTCAGTCTCCTCTGCATAACTTCCTCGAGAGAATTAGCCATATTTCTACTGCAGATGAAACAGTGGTTTGTTACTACGCGCCAAAACCATGATCATTGGATAAACCTTAAATACTCATTAAAACAAAGAGCACCAAAAAAATTAAAGGAATTCTTGTCTCACCATACAAGAATAATGCAGATAGCCGAATCTTACGCACCGTTGGAAACAACAAGCAAAACCACAAGAGATGAAAACAAACAGAAATTCGTCAGACGACACGCTCACCCACAACGGACGGAAGCGTATGGAAGCGAACATTGAAAGACCCGCTTCCGGCGGGTCGAACGTTGTTCGTAGCACGTCGACAGTGACGTCGATGCCAGACTTGGCTGGCCAATAGAAAACACCGAGCCGCGACGCCACCGTTAGGTTAGATTGACGGTGGGGGAGCTGAGTCCTCCGCGCTGTGTAAGTAAGGTTTCCCCTTCAAAAATAGCCCCATGTAAACGACAATTAGCCCCTTTACTGAACAGAATTTTTAAACAATCATTAGAATAAGGGAAGTTGCCCTCTGCATGGAAAAAACTGTCATCACACCAGTTTTCAAGAAAGGAGAGAAAAAGTTACGAAAAAACTACAGACCAATAAGTTTGACGAGCACAGTGAGTAAAGTCATGGAAAAGAATATTGTTCGACGGCTTTAAGATCATACATTTAAAAATGATGTTATCCCTACACAACAACAACAACAACAACAACAACACGGTTTCATCCCAGGAAGATCCAAATCCACAAATTTACATCAGTCGCTAGATGTATGGACCAAAGAATTGGATCAGAAACAACGAGATGACGTAATTTCTATAGATTATGCTAAAGCTTTCGATAAAGTACCAGATAAGCGTCTCATTCACAAACTCTCATCTTTGTGTATACGAAGTAAACTATTGAGGTGGATTCAGGAATATTTATCGGACAGAACATTTCAGGTGGCGATTGGAAACACTGTAGATACCTCGTGCCGTAACAAGACGTGTCCCAAACGTTCAGCTCTAGGCCCGATTCTTTTCATTCTATACACTTGTGACCTAAGTGATGATCTGTTCTTGGTACAGCTATGCGGACGACACCTACCTTTTCTCAAATCCACTAAAAACTATCAGATGATACAAAATGGCCTCTACAAAGTGGTGAGATGATCGGAATCTTGGTTGCTGCCTTTAAACTCCAATAAATGTTCGGTCCTCCATCTAGGAAAAAAAAATTACCCGACTCTTAATTACAGCATTGAAAGTCGATTCCTCAATTCTACGATAGAACAAGATGACCTCGTTATTCTTATCACTCGAAATTTGAAATGGGATAGTCAATATATATATATATA
>BOPP01000174.1:66172-89403 GCA_017312745.1 Gryllus bimaculatus
AATAATAATAATAATAATAATAATAATAATAATAATAATAATAATAATAATAATAATAATGAATTATGACATACAAAACATATTACTGAAACACATTATAATTGCACATTTCTCGAAAACAATAAGTCTTAGGTCCTAAAAAAACAGGTTTTTGCATCGCTAAGAAATGAGATCTTTATGCGACAGACTTCTTTGAACTTTCTACTATATTGTCGGGGATTTCGATCTTAAGGGTGATAATATTCCATATGATGATTTTGATGATAATTACGTGGCATAATTGTGACAAGTTGGTGAAAAATAAAATAATAATAAAATTGTCTTCATTTGTAGCGAGCCTCATACCACAAGTTCTGTTCCTCTGCCCAACCATAGCACCCTTTAGTAGAGGAGATTATGGCCTAACCAATTTAATGAATTTATATTTACAAAAATTGAGTTGTTTAAAAGAAACAATACCTAACATCTTTTAAGTTACTGAAGAAAATTCAATTTGAGATTGAGTTGTGCAAGCATGATCACAAAGGTGAACTGCAACATGAGTTTGTAATGCACAATTGCAACTAGAATTACATGAAACGAATATTTTATTTACTTATTTCCTTTGGTCTCGGAAAGCTATTCGGACTTGCCACATACTTTGCCAGCTGCCATCTATCGCCGCCCAAAGTACATTTTTTTTAAAATTTCTCAATTTTTCGATTTTCTAACAATATACTCGAAATATTATTTTTAGAATGTTAAAGAACAGTAAAACCTAGTCCTAAACGTCAATTTTATTTGAAAAATTTTGACCCTTTTTATGAAAACGGAGTTTAAGCGCTACTATAAATTCGATATTTGAAGCTCTTTTTCACAGACAATTTTTGAGTTTTCGAAAAATTTGATCAAAAGTCATTAAACGCACATTAACTCACAAATACAATAGTGCTTACAAATTGGTGGAAATATGTATATTAGCGGCGTGAAAGATCTTCCAAAAAATTACATTTGTATAGTTTTAGAAAACACCGAAACAAAAACAAAAAAATATACCCGAAATCAACTTAACATCATATTAAATAGTACAATTAGCACTATCCCTTCGAAAAGTTTGAAGACATTTGGAGCCGTTTTTTAGAAAAATGACGTTTGAGTGTTTCTGAAAATGCGAAATTTTGAGCTAGTTTTCACAGAAAATGGCTCACTTTTGGTGAAACTTTATGACATTATTTAAAGCACATGTACTCGCAAGTACAATAATTTGAACAAATCGCCGCTAATATAAATATCAACATGAGACACACGAAAAAATACATTATTATATTTTTTGTAAAAATAAAAAGAATAGAGCAATATTTATGTCATCTCCTAGAGTACAGTTAGCACTATCCCCACCAAAAGTAACAAGGAAAAATTTGGAGAAAATTTTGAAAATGTCCGGGGAGCTTCATGTAAAGTACACCCAAATTTTAAAGAATGTTTTTCAAAATCTCAAATCTTTGACTTGAGCCAGATGGACGGGAAAATTTGGAAAAAATCCTAAGCATTATTTAGGCGCTTGTAGTGTTTACAGACGGACGTTTTGCCGTCAATTGATTTTCCGGTATCAAGGACCCACAAAACAGCACCGAAAAAAAGAAGCGTTGGAGTATACCAGATCCATGGTACAGCAACAAGTTTCCTTATTACAGTATCATAGATCTGGTATACTCCACCTTTTTTTACTTTTTTGTTGATGGATTCTGGCTTCATCACGTGTTAGAGGTTTTTTTCTTAACAACTTAGCAACTGGATTTATCCTCTTTTTCGGTATCAGGGCCTGGCAATGAAATTTTTGTGCCGAAAATTCTCCGTTTTTTGCACAGCATTACGTAACTTTCCCAATACTAAGTATATTACTCCTTATCTACGTATGTATACGGAAAAGTAAAAACGGGGTAGATCCAGTGAACAAATCTGAATTTTCGAAAATTACGTCTTATAATATTTCGGACGCTGTCGGGAAACATTTTTAAAGATTTCTTTTTTTCTCGATGAAATCTATTCTTGAAAATTAAGTCATTAAATGATGTTAGACACATGTGCACGATCTTGGCTCTCCGGCTGCGCCGAAGGCTGTGTTGCCGTCGTTTCTATCATCTTGTCGTGGTCTTCCTCAGGGCAGCCCCGGGAATATGGAAATATGGGAGGTATTCCCATATTCCCAGGTCTGGCATATGGGACTGAGGAAGACCACGGCAAGATGGTCGAAACGACGGCAACACAGCCTTCGACGCGGCCAAGATCATGCACATAACTCTGGCCGCGGAAGCCTATGATTTCGATGCCAGACATAATTTTTCATGATATGTGTATTTTTCGAGTAAGTTTCAACGAAATCCGGGGCAAATAAAAAAACACATAAACACGGTTTTATGGAGGCATTAATATATTTTACCTCTCGTTAAGGAGTAATATGCGTATGCAAGAGAAAGAGAATAATTTCTTGGTCTGACAGGAAACTATATAAATGAGGAACTTGATTCCAACACCGAGAACAATGGTATCGTGATGGGGCCAAAGGATTCTGCGGGCATTTACTATGCAAAGGAACAGTGCCGAGGTGAACCTACGCGATATTCTGGAAGTGTGAGGCTCTTCACTCTTCACTGGAAAGGTCCTTAGAGGAGCTATAGGGACCGCGAGAGGACCTTGTACGTGTTTTGGCGCCGATAGCTAGCAGCTGGGATGAGGGTGGGGAAAAACCACAAAGCTATCCCCGATTCAAGAGATCAGAATTCTAACTTATATGAGATTTGTGATTTTTGGCACCACTAGTAAGGCCATTAGTTGGAACCATGGTGTCTTCTCTTTTCCGGTGTGTCCAACAGAACCAGTCTCATTACCTGCCTTGCACGCAGCCCGTCCTGTGATAACAATCCAAGGCTCCCTCATTAATCCAATCTGAAGTCAAGAACAGAAACGTAAGGTTCTTCTAATTGCATATTTATAGATCAAAACATTGACTTTAAATGTACATAGAAGTAGGTATTTTAAGCCAAGAGTGTTACCAATACAAAGTCTTTAAGTTTCAGCGTGCAGCAGAATCCAGTGAATTAAGCTTGGCCTATGTAGAATGTGACATGGTGACAATGTGTTGTATCTCACGAATGTGAATTTCAAAGTGCAAGAACCGACTTGTAAGTTATAACCATTGTTGGATAAAAAGGGAAATAACAAAAATTTGTGGACGATGTTTTTATTGTACAGCCGTATACACCCGTACCATATACTCGTTCAATACTTTTCTACATAGTCAAATATCCTTTTAAACACCTGTCAAATCATGGATAAAGTTTTTCAAACCATAATTCACAAACCTCTGCTGACTGTTCGTGGTAGAAAATAGGGAAAGTTTTTTTGAAATCTTCACCAATGTGAAATATTTTGCCTCCCAAAAAGTATTTCAAGGAGGTGATAATCTGGCGGTCAAATCTGGGCGGTGCTAAAACTGGGTTCTAGGATGGGTGGTCAAAACTGTTCTAGCCAAATGTTTCAAAACGTCGTGTTTTTGCAGCAGCATGGAGTCTGGTATTGTTTGGAGGGGCAGAATGCCAGGCGAGAAGACCTCGTCGTCGATTCTGAATTGCCCGTCTCAATTTCTTTAGTTTCACAATGTGAATCAGCGTTAATGGTGGCTTTGAGGCATAAAATAAATCAGTAATAAACCATTTCCGTCGCTCACCCTACAGCTCAGATTTGGCCGACAAAATTTTAACAGTGACGAATTAATGCTGTTCCTACTTTCTTTCACAAGCTGGTGGACTAGGTGTGAGTCGCTGGTATACAAAAACTCGTTACACACTACAACAAGTGTTTGAATACACCTAGTGAATAAGTGGAAAGTGATGCGTCTGACTGTATGCAGTTGTAGAATGAAAACGTCCAAAAAAGTTCGTGATTTGCATTTAACTTCGACAACCGGTACGATTTCCGGACGACCATCGTATGTATAGACCTGTTGTAATAACTCATTATTTTGATTTGAAATTAATAAGTTATAACTTATTATACGTATTATTATATTACGCATACGTACGTACCATCTTACCAACCAGTTTAATTGTATCTCGTAATAAAGGGTCTGTGTGCGAAAATGGCACTGTCCATGTGGCGTTTACGCAATTTAGTAGTATATTTCTACGGCCTGCTTCACGTCTCCGGACATCTAGCAACCACATTCACGTCCAGTCACACGCCCAGAGCATCCGCCACGTGCAGCGGGACGGCGCGTCACACGCAGAGGTTTGCACGGAGTGCGTAATTTTGAAGCCGCAACTGAGAAACACATGGTGAATCTGGCAGTTTCCTTTCATGGCTGTTCTCTATGAATAACAGTGACGGGAATCCGGGAGAAATATAAGTTCTTGCTCTGCATCCTGGTCGCCAAAAACGATTCGTTATCGCCGTGGGATGACGTTTCAGGGTACTGAAAAAGTACGTTGGAATACGTTTGTATTCTCACCCTTGGGCTTTGCCACATGTGAGATAATATTATTTAATCATTTCTTATTGAACTGTGAAGTTTTTCGAATGTACCGTACGGACAAATGTATTTTATGGACACTAACGAATATTGGTATGATTTAGGTGCAACACCGAATACATGCATACATTTGATTGCATACAAATTGTAGTGTAATTTTCTCACAAGAAATGACAGGACACGATACCGTCAGCATTGGAATTTTCCTCGTGGATAATTGTTGCTAAGGAGAATAAAAATGTTAAATGAATGGAGGAGCATTGAAAAAATGTGTAGCATGTTCTTTTATATAATGTTATCAATATTGATAGTTGTAGCATTATTCGTGATACAAATTTTACAATTTGACAATTAAATTTACGATTAGTATTGAATGATAGAGATGTTAAGCACATAAAAAATAACATATTGTCAAGAAATTAATTAGCTGATTTCATATATATTTAATTTAATTTGCTGGTTATCATTAATGTGTACTAGTGAGACATAGTGAAACAATTATTCTACATCGCGCTATCGCAGAGTACATTATTAAAATGAGTGTGTTGACGTATAATCCTAGTTGAAGCGTCAGAACTTTTTGTACGAAATTGATGAACATGTACTTGTGCTGAAACTGAAATATTAGCCTCATTATTACCGATAATAAAAAAATCAATGAAAGTAGTTGATTTCGTACATCTGAAAGATATGAATAGCAAGCATTTGACTACTGGTAAAGTGATAAAAGGTAAAAATTGTAACTTCGTTTAATGTGTTGATAATAAACATTTTATTTAACAGAATTCCGTTTTGAGCGCTGAATACTTCAAGGGGAACGTCGAATCGATGAAAATTTTACAAGGAGCCTTGAAATAAATGTTATCTATTAATTCCCAGGTAGCTACGGTGGTAAAGTGTCAGTTTATTAAGTTCCCCTTAAATCATTCGGGCCAAGGGTACATCACATGCCACGGCCTTCTCACTTCAACGCAGGGTATAACATATTTGCTGTGGTCTAGCTCTAGTTGGTGCCAATGGTGTCTACTTGGAGTAGGCAATGATTATATATATATATATATATATATATATATATATATATATATATATATATATACTAATTTACTTAATTTCACAGATAATACATTTTAAATGATTCATTGTTTGTATATGTTTATTCTGGAACTAGCTTAACCCTTGCGGTTGCATCGCCTAAAAGGAAGGGTTGTAGAAATGTTACAACACGAGAATCAATTCATTTATTATTTATGTTACATACACTCACTAATCATTGCATTTAAAATCACTAAATCTTTGAACTTAGAAATCCGCTATTTTAGTTTCGATAACTATAACTTCATACTTACACACGCTTGCACAAAACATCTGTAATACATGGATTGCAGATGATCTACACTTACTTGAAACTTCGATTGCTTTCGCTAAGAGGACTGTAATTCACACAACCAAACGACATAATGAAGAATGACGACAAATTAGGGTTCATTATTTTTACTTTCTCTCTACGGACTAGAGAGTTTATATAATGCTGCGCGAAAAAACGGTGAATTTTCGCCCGAGAAACTCTTATTACAGGGTCATTGTAACGAAAATGTGAATAAATTAAGTTGCTAAATTTAGAAAATAAATCCTGTAACACGCCATGTAGCTAGAATCCATGTTTTGTGGGACTTTGAGAACGAAAAATCGAATGACGACAAAAAGTCCGTCTGTCCGTCCGTCTGTGAATAATGCTAGCGGCTAAACCGTTCAGCCGGTTTTCTCTAAAAGTCATATTTCCCAAACGATCTTAGTGATATCGCAGCCCCTTGAATTTGAAACCAATATTTTAATATTGGAAGGCACTTTACATGAAGCCCTTGGCACATGTCCAAATTTTGGCTCCATCGTTTTTTTATTAAATTTTGTTGCTGAATAGTGTGAAGGATGTTTAAGAGAATGGTGCAGGTCTCATGTTCGTTAAAAAATCAGATTTTTCGAAAATTGCAAATGTTGAAAATTTATTTGGAGAATTTCTACTACTAACATTTTAAGGATAGAGATATTTTCCCTTAACAAAATCTGTTCCTTAAAGATAGATTTTGAAATAGGGCCATGTACAATTTTTCAAAAATTTGAGTATTTTTTTGCGTAATTTTGCGTGAAAATACGCGTGAGAAAGCAGGTGCTGTTTTAGCTCCACTTGTTATTTTAAGATGTTATTAAAATTTAGTGTTTTTCGTATATGAGAAAAACCGTTCAATAATTCAGAGCCATATCACATCTGGAGCCCACTACTTTTCATTTAAAGTAAAATTGGTTATGTAGAAATCTCAAATTACTTTTTAAGCGAAAACACCTAGTGTTTTAAGTGTTAAAAATTCATTTACTTTTGTAATTTTTGAAAATTCAAAGGTTTTAATGAAAATAGAACCAACGGCTTTGTTATGAAAGGGAACTTTACTTTATTTGAGAAAAAAAAGATCAGATTTTTTAGTAAAATTTAACAAAGTCTCAGGGGCATCGTGTAATCCGTCGCCGACTTACTCATCGATTAAAGCAGTTTTCCCCAACTAGGTGTTGCTCATCCGCGTGGCACCGCCCCAGCCGGGACAAGTTCCCGACCGACTCCCGGTGACGGGTGCAGAGTGCAGATCGTGCGAGGATAAGTATACATTAGCAAAGAGGAAAGTGCAAGGAAGAGGAAGGAAGACGGCCACCGATTAGTTGCCCGTTTGATAGGGTACTGCTCCGGCATTCGCCTGGTGTTTATCGGAGAAACCACGGAAAACTACTGCTCAAAGCAGCCGGCCTCTAGAATTGTACTCCAGACAGCGGCTGAACTCGACCTGGCTAGATAGCTAGTGTCGAAAATCCTGTCACCGTCGGGACGCGAACTCTAAGATCCCCAGGTCGGAGGCTCTGGGGTGACATTAATTGGTGCTCTTGGCCAATCAAGTCGTTCCCCCTCTGAAAAACAATTGCGACTTCGCATCCTGCATTACCTATTACGTACTACATTTTCACTATCCAGTACACTTTGTCGACAATTACGCTACTTTGACCTCAATTTTGACCTCAATTTCGAAATTTCTTATCGCTAGCGAATGCCGCTTGTGTGGGAACTGGCGCGGATTCCTCGCAAAGAGGATATCTGTTCTCGTAAACCAACTGTGTACTCTTGAAGCGTTCACAACTACTTTCCGATAAACATTAAAGCAAAAATCTTGGGTGTGATGGGAGCTATTCTTGACTTCCGCAGAGCATGTATGCGCGTCACAGTATTGCATTTGAGAGTTCCTCAAGCATTGAGCAAGTACGTAGTGTTTTATTCGAGTTGGAAGTGAACTGTGCGCACTCATAGGGGTAGACAGGGAGAGGAAGGAGGTCTTCGTACCTCTTTTATATAAAATATACCATATAGTATACTTAACATTTCTTTTTTTCTTTGAAATCATACATTAATTCCGAGACAACATTTGTCTTGTGAAAATAATTTTATTAAAAATAGATCTTTAAATAATTTCATGTTACTTTTTTTGAATAAACGAGTAGTTTTCGCGCAATTTTTGCTTGAATTAAAGACAACTTATTTGTTTTCCAAAAAGGGCTCCAAACTTTAAAAAAATATTTTTCCCTACAATTAGACAAACGTCAAAAAAATTGTACAAGTCCCATTTTCGGCGTACTTTAGAAATTTGCAAACAAACAATTAACATTCCAAGACCACAATATTGATGGAAGAGATATTTTTCCTTAATTAATTCTAAATATGTATATTGTATTGCCTGCGTATAGGGTATTGCCAAAGAAACTTTTTTGCCGAGTTTCCCCTTCCCTAGTACAATAAACAGTTGAAGACAACAGCTCTCAGCTAAAGCTTTGGATAAAATTCCACACACATCTGCATTGGCACAAAACGTATTAAGGTGTTTGCTATTAAAGACAGGAAGGTTCATATTTTTTATCTCAAAAATTTTAAAATATGGCTAAGGCAGGTCCACACGCTTCACTAGAAACTTAACTCAAACTCTTGAGAAAGTTTGAAGATCTTTCAATTACGGCGAACAGAAAATCATGAAATGAGAAAGTTGCGACGGCATGAGAGTTGGAAAAGGGAACAAGATTCTGACGTTTCCTCTAAGTAATGCTATGGATCTGGCTTCTGCTTACACTGGGGCAAGTATTCAGACGATTGGGGGAATAATCATTGAAATAAACAATAATATTTTAAATTCAAAGACAAACAAGGACAAAAACTAAAGACAAAAAAGATGGTAAAAGTTACATTCCCCTTGTTAAGAAAAGGTATCGTTCACCAACTTTTTACACATCTTCTAGGGAAAGGTTCTTTCGTAGAATTTTAAATCTTTAGAAACTTTTGTCATGTTAATTAATATTTCGACTGATAGAGTTGATAGACGTACGCAATTAAAAAAACACAATAAAAACAAAATTCGTCTCTTCAGGCATAACATTGAAATGTAAATTTGTCTTGGTTTTCCAGATTTTGGCATTATTTCAATAGTTCTAGTGGCTGATTTTGTAACTAATCCGTACCCCCCAGGCATCAGACAATAAAAGTTTCGCGGGTTTTACTTACTAAAGAGTGGTGACGAAACTAAAATATTATCTAAGGCAAATGTACGAGTATGCGACACATCTCCAGTTTCATTCGACCAACAACAAGAATAAAACTGAAAATGTATTACTTAAAGAACTCTTAAGAATTATTTAATTTACTTTATTTCTAAATGAGTGAGGGTTGATTTTTCTTTATGGCTGGCAGTTTCGAGATGCTTCGCCATTATTCCCTAACCTGTGGCTACGTCCACAATTTCTTCAAGCACCCTGAGATGAAATTGCAACTGTTGTGGAAAAGGCATTCGTGTTTCATTACCGGCAAGTGCAGGAGTTCTCTGTGTTCGTATGAAATCTCCAACGTAACATCGGAAACTGCATAACCTGTGGGGAAATAAATTGATAGCGGTGTCTTTTGCATCACTGTTTCGAGAGAGCCTACCTTCAATTAAAAATACTCAAAAGGGGGCCGAGGGACCACTCCTTTATGAAACTCAAATAACATACTTTCCTTTTTTATCTTTACCATTCCTCATTTTGACACAATGTAGAGGTGATTTGCGTTTTTTAAATTTTTAAAATATTTTTCTTATTTATTTTTATTTTCTTTCTTTTTTAAAGACAGAGTACGGAATTACGCAGAAAATTGACACATCTAAAAAAGTTTTTTTTATTACAGTGATAGTTTCAGCCGTAACTTTCGCGCCCAAAGACTACAGCAAGCGATTAACAAGCGATTTACATAATTACAGATTATCTTGTAAAGTATATTTAAGACATTGTTATGGTACAAGATAAATTTTTCTTAACATATTTCCTGGTTCAAATAAACAATATGGCTTTGGAGATGTGATACTTTTCTTAAATAACGACAATATTTCCTTACTAAATTATATTACTGAATGAGGAATGCATTGTATCATACCTCATCTATTAAAATAAATTCTGTACCTATGAGACAAAGCATAATTGGAAAACATAGCACTTTTTCTTGTTTTCTTGATTCATTTATTTTTTCTATCAGTTTATTCCCCTTGTTTTTCGAATAACATTGAGTTTATCAGATGGTGATATTGTTTGCATTTCACTTCTTTGATTTGCCTCTTCCTAACATAATGCGTGTATTTGCTCATGCTACAGTCTGTGTGTGTCTCCAATTATGTTAGGAATTATGAAAAATCACGATACTGTATAGAAGTGTCAACTAAAACAGAAAATAATTTTCTTCTTCTTCTTCTTCTTCTTCTTCTTCACGTGTAGTCTTACGAAACAACTCTCAACTCTAGCCTAATAAGCTTAGGAGACATAATCTGTTTATCTGATGGCATGATCTTTACATGATCTGTAGGCTGTAAGGCGAACGTAATGCACATAAAGGCCGAATCATTTAAGAAGAAATGCAGTATATGGATGCCTCTCTTAATAGAGCCACTGCATTACTTAGGTACGCCCTAGTAAATGCACACGTTTCCTCATGGACTGAGACGTCATGCAATTAAAAAAAAAAGATAATATTCCAGTCGGCGGGACATCGCGGTTTTAGTTTACCCATCGACAAGTCACAACTTGCGTAATTTCTCCGTAGGACCTGCGAGTTTCGCGGAGTGTGTGAGTCACGCGCGCTGCGTGAGTATGCGGCGCGCGACCTTGCAGCTCCTCCGTTCAGGATTCTGGACCTGCCGGCCGATTCATCAGCCTCAAGGTCTCGGCCGCCTCCGCGGGCCGCGCGCAACGCAAGCGGCGTTGGGTGCGGCGGCTGTTTCCTGAGCGCTCGACGGCACAAATCCAGACGATCGAACGTGAAAGCTAGCCAATCAAGACAGGATTTACTTACACGCAAAATAAACTGTTGCGTAGGGACCCACCGGCTGGGGTGGCGCAGGGCCACTACTGATCTCACTGCAGTGTCTCTGACTCGATAATCCTAGGGTTCGGGTCACGACGACGGGAGGGTTGTCGACACGAGTTAAATAGGTCGAATTCAGCCGCTGTCTGGTGGTGAATTCTAGCGGTCGGCTGCTCTGGTCGCTAATTTTCCGTGGTTTCTCTGATCAACACCAGGATAATGCCGGAACAATATCATAACGAACGGGTTACGGTCCGCGCGCGATCTTTCATCTTCCTTGTCCTGACCTCATCTCTTACTTACACACACACACTTACACTTACACTTACACTTACATGCATTACACTAGCACACTTGTTGGGACACCAATCGAGAGCCAAGAGCCTGTCTAAGCTGAGACTGTGCCCAGCTAATGGGAGATACGTGTATGAGGAAAAGTCAGCAAGCCAACATTTATATCGGTGTCGGATATCTCCATTCATTGGTGAATAACAGCGCCACTTCCAGTGATGAAAACAAACACTTCACTTACGAAACCTTCGATGTTGAAGCGCCCGGAAACACTCAATAATCAATATTAGGGGCCCCATCCATGGCCAGGGACGCCCATGGACGTTGGAGCAATTTGTGCCAGGTATCTCCCCAAGTATCTCCGCGAAAATGGTGACCCATAATTGGTGCACCGAAAGCTTCTTTTTGTTTACAATCTATTGACGCAAAACCTATTGACGTCTAATTCAAATTATCCGCTTTACGTTATTTCTGTGACCTGGAGAGATGAATTCTGAGAGCGTAGGCTTCCGCGGACGGCCTAGTAAATAGAGATGAATTCTGTTTATGTACAGGAAGGGGCGGGTGTGGTGCGAGTTTTGCTTGTAGTAATGGGCTTTCGTGGGCCTATTGCCCCAGGCATCGTGTTTTTTCTGAACACCTTCGACGAAGGTAGGCGCCGTGCAGCTGAAAATATTAATAAAATATTCGAAAAAAGTCATAAAATATGTATGTGTTAAATAATTGTTAATCAAACAATACCATTCCATATGATCATACGTGTGCGTCACTTTTGTAAAAATGTTATTTTATTATAAGTATTTTTTTAAATAATGGAGAGGACTTTTTTCCGGAGAAGAGGCGGCAAATGAATTTCTGCATGCGTGCCCGCCAGTGAAGCATCCGATCAGTGGCAAAGTTGACTGTTCTGCCTAAAGGAAAAGCTGTTGCAAGTTTATAAAATTAAACAAGATTTTCCTCAAATTTCGATGCTGAAGTGTCAATACGTTTTCACCCATCTGTGCATATAATATGAATATGTTTTGACTGAAATATTGTGAAGCAGCAAATGTTCGTTATTTGAATATGTTTAATATCCGGTTGAAAGTTCGTTCTACGCATTGCAAAGAATTGAACACAGCATACAAGTATATGCTTTCATATTCTGTTACTGTATGAGAATTTTATAATACTCATGTAAGGCAGACTATTGTCATATTTAGCAACATTGCCATGTTATCATTTGGTAAAATGCCTATTTCCAAAAACAATAATTAACAATTACAATAAACAATGTAAACAGAAGCAATAATTTAATATGTATATAATGTGTATAAATAATATTAAATTAATATTAGTTAAATTGATGTAATATTTTAGTTTTATTCAATTGGAAATGAAGGATTTTGCAAATCTGGGTAAATACAGAGTACGAATCCTGGTCTTTCCGCGAACATTTCAGATGGACAGAGTGGGAACACACCTTAAGATGTTTCCCCTTTTCTTACCTTTCATTCTACCACGTAGGTATTCTACCCTCACAGGTAATCCTCCCCGCTTACTTGTCGCAATTCAAGCCATACGAATAATAATAATAATAATAATAATAATAATAATAATAATAATAATAATAATAATAACAACAACTTTCGTTTTGTAAGAAAATTAGTTCCTGCTTTATCAGATAAATTCATGGATAATAAAGACCTGTGTAAGAATTTCGAAAAGTTCGTTTGTTTTCAGTATCTACGCTAGTTGGCCTGTTTGAAACGCAAGAGGTAATCCCCCTGGATGGCTTAAAACAAAGGAGGAAAATACGGGAGAAATAATGGAGTGTTTATGAGGAAAGCAACCAGGAAAATGCTAAATATTAGCAATGCTACACACCTTGAATTGTCTGCGAATTACACTTTCCCTCAGGAGAACGGGAAATAATGGCGGAAGAAACTTGTTTTGTTAAACCCTTTTTAATTGCGTTCTTCTTGGAACGTAGCTCTGGATAACTTTACTGGGTGTATTGTCTCCTTGATGATTTTAAATATAGATATCGCTTGAACTGGTGGAGCAAAAGAGTCGCATCTAAAAAATGCGTTTTAAAATTTTATTTATCTCCTAAGTTAGTGTAATGAAAAGTTTTTCAAGTTACATGCCTGTTCCAAGAAAGTCACATGTCAATTTGGTTCTGGGCACTGAGGAAATGCAATGTCGACGATACCTTCTCAGCACAGTCGATGTATATCAGAATGTACGCAATATATCACGAATGTACTGGGTTCTCACTACGAAGAAAACAATAAATATCTGCCAAAACTAAAGGTATGAAGCTAACTTTTATTTGAATATGAATGTCTTCCATTTTAACTGGTAGTAGCAAATATAGATAGAATATAGATAGCAATATAGAAGAACGATGATCGAAAGGTGACCGAAATGGAAAAAGATTGAACGAAAAGTGTATGGAAGTGAGATGAAAGAAATAAAATGTATGAAAATATGTCACGACTACAAAAATACTCAAAACAGGCTGACACGCACACGGGCCTTCCTTCGTCTATCTACTCTTCCATCTCCACTTCCAAATCCTGAGGGATTGCCTGATTCCCCATCACCATGCGTCTTATTGATCTACGTTCGAGAACAAAGGCTCTCATAGAACTGCAAGAACGCTAAAATCAGGGCAAAGCTCGAATTAGGTTGTGGAGCCTCATGAAGGAGAAGAAGGGCGAGTATTGATTTCGGGTGCGTCAACGGACGAAGTCACTATACACTATGTGTGTAGTGCATATTGCATCTCAGGCGATGGCGGTGGCCCTCCTCCCCTGAGGTGCGGCGCCGACATAGACGGCAGCTTTCGGTTTTTCTTACTCCAGATTTCTCCCCCAGGGAGTCACCAAGTCAGACGACAAAAGACCGAAACACTCACTGATCTCCCTACATCTATGAGAGTGTACTAGTGTACGAATGTGCGCGTGAAAGGAAAAGAGGGGGCAAGGAAATATCGTGCGCGGTCCGTGGCCTATTTGTTGGGTCCTCTTTTGGCATTCTCTGGTCGGAACGACGGAATTCTAGAATCCTGCAGCTTTGATCGGTAGGATTTCCGTGGTTTTAGCTAATGACGAATATATGCTGCCGCGAGGGCTTCTACCTTACTATCTTGCGGGATGATGCTGCAGAAGCAACGATTTTGTGAGGCTGAGCTGGAACAGCCGGAAAGAAGTCAAAAAAGGGGAAAAAGAAGAAGAAGGAGGAGAAGAAGAAGAAGGAGAAGAAGAAGAAGAAGGAGGAGGAGGAGGAGGGGAAGAAGGAGAAGAAGAAGCAGGAGAAGAAGAAGAAGAAGAAGAAGAAGGAGGAGAAGAAGAAGGAGGAGGAGAAGAAGAAGGAGGAGAAGAAGAAGAAGAAGGAGGAGAAAAAGAAGAAGGAGAAGAAGAAGAAGGAGAAGAAGAAGAAGGAGAAGAAGAAGAAGGAGAGGAATAAGAAGAAGAAGAAGAAGAAGAAGAAGAAAGAACAAAAGAAAAAACAAAAGAACAAGAAGAAAGAACAATAAGAAAGAACAAGAAGAAAGAACAAGAAAAAGTACGAGTAGATCGCACAGCAGCGTGGAATCGTGAGTGGAGTGCGCGTGGCGCCGCTGCGGCGACTGTAGTGTCCTCTGCGCCGGAGGGAAACCTGCGATGACTCACCTTGGGCGTCACAATGCTTCCGCGGCAGCGCCGCAGACGCCGAGGTGGAAGGGGAAGCGCCGGGCACGCGGCCACTATCAGAGGGAATTTATCTGGCGCACACACATCGCCGCAGCCCCACACCGTGTCAGAGTCCCGTGCGGCCCACACCGTCGCTCTCGCCCTCCTCGACCCCGTCACCATGGTGCACCGCTCGGCCCTGGGCGCTCTCGGGGCGTTGCTCGTGTGCTCCTTGGCTGCCGCCCTGCCCACCATTGGTAAGTTGTGAATTTGGGAGATGGGAGTGGATTTTTTCTTTCGCACGAGGCTTCACTGACCAGGTCGGAGAATTCGAAGATAGCGAGGGTTCTACTGCAGTCTCAATACTAATTCTTGGTGTTCTATAATTGCTGCTTCTCAGCGAACAGTGGGAGATACCTTTTTAAAAGTGGTGAGGTGAAGATGCTATCGTGTGCGATTGGATTGGTTAAGCCCTATGAATTGGACTGTTCTTTATAACGTTATCTTGGTCTTCGCGAAAAAATTGTGTTACGCGAGAAGTGTAAATGAATGTTGAAGTGGCACAAAAAGTGTAATAGACTGTTGAAGTCACAGAATCATCTACCGGTGAGTAATACTGTCAGTAATACAAAATATGTGAGTTTTTGCCTAACTTCAAAAAAATTAATAACTCTGTATTATCAATGAAACTACATTTTAGTAAATAAATGCTGTTAACGATACAATTAGTTGTGATTGCACACTGTACTCTTGATGAGAATTATCGATAAATCGTATCATTAGAGAAACATTTGTTAACAGATAGCTATACCAACATTTTAGATGTACATACATAGTGAAATATCGTACATATTGTTTTCTCTTTAGCAATATCATCCTATCGGAGGATAAAATTATCTAATCTCGCTTTCTCATCGACAAGTTTGATAAAACCTAGTACTAAAGTTAAAACGTCATTTATTTTCACAACTCCTTTTTTGTATCTCCTCGAGGTTGATCCAAACTTTTATGTAAATGAAACAATTTAAATATGATATTTCGTCTTGAATCTACGAAATCTTGGTAGGAAAAGGGAAAATAATTTAAACATTAGTTCTGAATACGCTTTATCTAAAGAGGTCTTCTTTACAATAATTATTATATTGTCGAAATATCCCATATTTAGAGGTTTCGCATTAACATAGTGTTTTTTATTCTTTTTCTTCGATTTTACAAATACTTTTTCAGACATTTTGAAATTCAAATATTTTTACACACACCAAAGACGCCCTTTCTTTTCAGTTTTGCCCTCCCTATTCGTTGGTGTCCAGCCGCCCTTTGGCCTCGCCTCCCCATCCGTTGCTAGTGTGTTGTCCGGATATGGCCATTCACGAACACGTACCCTGAGTAATATCCGGAAACGCCAGGTTTTATGAGTCACAATTTCACCCACCGGTTACGGCCTCCGACGCTGGTTTTAAGGGGATCGTGTTTTGTACACTACATACGTGACAGTTTTGTCCGTTTCGTCTAACCCGCCTGGGAAGACACGTGAGTCTGTAGTTAGAATTCGGCTTCGCAGCGCTTCGCAACCAGATTATTTGTTTTCTAAAACAGTCGTGTACGAAACCCGCAGTAGTCTTGTAATTTTCTCCAGGATACAGGTTGGTGATTCCGTGTCCTGAGGGTCTGTGCGCTTAACCTTTTTCTGTCATCGAGAGGTCACGTGGCGACCCACCCTCTCCTACGTCGGGTGTTTTTTCGTCAGGACAATGACGAGGAACGGAGAGGGAAGGGAGGCAGCGCAAAATTGGGCGTCTGTAGCTGCCTTCCGAATATGTACAAACACAATTAGCGCAAAAATGAACGGGGGAAACTAGCTCGTATGTATATATGCATGTACTTCGGCACAACAGCACTTTACGAGCTATGGCCTACTAGCAGCCTCCCGGACATGCGGCCATGGGTTAAAGAGTATGAGTGGTTAGTACATAGCCATCCCTACGCTGTATTTCTGGTATTCTCAACCTGGGAAGTGAGCTTTCTCATCGTCATGCAGCAAAATATACTGGGACATTGCAAGGAAAGTGCACAATTAATTTTTGCCCCGACTGGGGATGGAACCCGGGGTTGCGCCGTGGAAAGCGAGCACGCTAACCATCGAGCCACCGGGGGCGGGAAACTTGATCGTATCCAGTCTAAAAGCGGGCCTTTAAGTTCGCAGCAATTTTACAAGTCGGATTGCGGCCACAGCCGTGTTCGCGCGGGTGGGTAAAACGACAAAATTGACACATATCCAGAGCCGGATTGATATCTCCAAGTGTCGCCCCTAAGCTTGTCCAAATTAAGAGTCCCCTAAATGATATTTAAATATTAAACACGACGTGATCAACATTCATATAAAAATGCAACCATAACTTAGTTAAATAAATATGAAAATAATAAATGCAATACATACATAATAACATTTAATCATTCAAATGGTTAAAGGAATTTTCACCCTCACTGGGAATGGAACCCGGATGCCTGGTTTACTCGTAGTTGCTCCAATCAGGTGAGAAAATGGTGACCTAAGTAAAATTTAATGTTATTTAAAATAATTATCGCTTTTATCTGGGCGGCAAGTTTTAAAACATGCGCAACCATTTTTTTTTCAATCTGAATTAAATTTATTTTTTGCTGCATTGTTAATAATTAGTTAACAATTGTTACATATAGTAGTAATAATAAGAAAATTGGTTTAAAATTATTAGGATTTCTATAAGCCCCAAGCACGTGCTTAGTCTCCTTATGTAATTAATTCCCCACAAATTCCAAGAGCGTGTGTGAAACCCATAGCCTTTTAGTGACCTGTATTGATTATTCCGAGAAAAGACCTATCACCTATCCACCCCTCCGAGTTCAGCTCTGCCTCCCCCACTAGGCCTTATGACGGAACGAAACCGCAAGTTCGCCCAATACTCGAGGGAACCCTAGCACAAACGTCTGACTCACCGGAAACGGACGGCGAGGTGTCCCCGGCCTCACGAGAGCGCCCGACACGCGATGTCGTTTCCACGTTCAGCGGTGCTTCCCAAACGGCGTCGTGGAGCGTCTACGCACACGGGAGGGCTTTTAGTTCTCTGGCAGAAATCACGGGATCAAATGCACATTGAAATGGTCGTCGAAGAAAATATCGCAGCCCCATAGGAAGACGTCCACAACAAAAATCCACAATTTTAACGAAACTTTTAAAAAAAATGCACTAGAAGCTTGATGCAAAGTAACCTCAAAAGTTGGTTTCTTTAAAGTTGATGACTTGATTGATAAAGTTGAGCCAGTTCGGAAAAAGCATATCCGTTTTACGGAAAAAATCTTACGTTCGGCTTAGGACACAACAGTTACAGTCAATGCACACAGGAGGACTTTTAGTTCTCTGACAGAAATCACGGCATCAAATGCTCATTAAAATAGTCGTCGAAGAAAAAATCGCAGCCCCATAGGAAAACGTCCACAACAAAAGTCCACCATTTTAACGAAACTTTTTTTAAAAAATGCAATAGAAGCTTGATGCAAAGTAACCTCAAAACTTGGTTTCTTTAAAGTTGATAACTTGATTGATAAAGTTGAGCCAGTTCGAAAACAGTATATCCGTTTTACGAAAAGAAACAACGTAAGTTCTGTTTATGACGAACAGGTAGGAGACTCCAAAGGTCAGAATCCAGTAATTTCGGGAAAGAGTCACGATCGTGTTTCAGGTTAAACTAATATTTTTTAAGAAAATTCTCCGATCACGCCTATACATATATTCAATCATGGCTGATCGAAACATTCAATATCCATTGTTTCATGAGTGGGTTGGAAAGAACATACATAACATCTTGCTTTCATGTTGGCAGCAGCTGTCTGAGAAACGGTGTAGCTCTTTTTATTTACTTATAGATGAAAATTAACTGATGATTCAAAAGAAAAAAGTATACATACTAATTGTAAAAATACTGAAGAGGGAACAACGGAAATTTATAGCAGATTGGAGTTGGTAACCCATTAAAAACCATGTATTTCGCAATTGATCATGTTATTGAGAAACAACACGTGTCGTCATGAACGAGGAAATTCGTTGCCTTACTACTACTTTCAGGTGGAATCTCGGCCCAAGTGACTAAGTCCCACGTGAATCACGCCATGATGTTTTTTGCCCCAGCCAGCTTCAGCCAGTCTCAAGCGCCTTTCTGAGTACAGTGGTAATGACGCGTCTGAGGACGTTTTACTGTAACGGCGAGAAATAATTGTCTTCAATTGAACGATGACGTCATCCTTCTCGACATGCTCAAATATTTTCAAGTTGCACTCACCAACCAGAACGGAAGCGTTCACTTTAACGAAGTCAGCTGTTTTACAAGGCATGTAGACCTGGGGCGTCTCATTCAGGCCATTCAAGGACTAATGAGGAAATTTATTTTTTCTCTATTGAATGTGGTATGTAAGCAATTGACATTTTGATGAAAAATATTTGCGAATTCCGCTTAATTTGCAATACATTATGCTGCATGCACGAAGAGAATTGACTCAAATCGAATGGAATCATTTGAGGGAGAAACTTTCTAGCTCCCGAAAACATGTTCTTATCAAACTCCCCGATCTAAAATGTAATCTCATTTGTCTAAATTGTTAGGGTTATTAAAATTACATCAACATATCCATAAAATGACTTTAAATTTCCGTTTCTGCGAACTCAAAAGGGATAAGATTTATTTTTTTCGCGAATTTCAAATTTTCATTCTTCTTCATTTTTCCAAGATGTGTTCTTTGTTCCAAGGAACATTAGTGTTTACAGAAGTAAGTATATTTATTCATTTTTTACTATTAAAACAATATTAAATGTTTTAATTTTTAATTATATCATTCATGCTTCTGTGTCAACATTCGTTTGTTTAACCTAGCCAATGTAACAAAATTCTTAATGGTAATGCCATGAACCACCATTTCAGGCAGACAAATCTAGATAAATGTATTAGCTTAATTAGACCCTGAATTACTAAAATTATTGGAGTGATTATGTATGTTGCATTTACAATGGCGCACCGACATTCTGGACGAGATTCTCATAGGGCTTCAGCAGGCCCACCGCATAATGTATGGGCCACACGGGGTAGGGTAGCCACACGAAATGGGTATGTAGGGTAGCCACACGAAAAATCGTAGTGGATAAAATACCCACTCGAAATCTTCGGTGAGAAAAACATCCCATAAACGTCAAATTCCAGAAATGAACGAAGTTTCTCGATATTGCATCGACTCGATACGTATGCGCGATCAACTATGTTCAAAGATCTGCTTAACTGTATTGTGATTTTACGTTTATAGCGACATAACATGTTTATAGCGAACATTTTAAAATGAGTTTATGTTCAAGAAATGTAAAAGTGCAGCGCTGTTTTTGCGTTGCAAAAATGAACTCTACTGAAGTTACTAAAAGTAAATGTGATGACAAATAAATGAGATAACAATTTGATGACAATTTAGTATTAAACATGAGAATGTGTAAAAATTCTGCCATGTATTTTCGCCTTCAGATACATTTTCGGTGGGGAGGGGGGACCCCTACCTGGGTCAACTACCTACTCGGACTTACCACCAATTGCGGTCGCTGGCTTCAGTGCCCCCGAAACCGATTACGAAATTAACATTTACAGTTTTCGCTAATTTAAAAATAAAAATGAAATACTTCAATTATTGGCATTATTTTACTGACACGTTTTGAATTAATTGTTTAAAATTAATTCGTTTACATTATTGTAACGTAAATTATAAGAGAAATAACAATTTTATTTCCATTTCATGTTGGCCTACTATTAATGTCTTATTTAGGAATTAATGGCCTACATAACTACTGTCAAATGTAAATTAATAGTTATAAGATTTTGTGAACAAAGAAAATACCATTAAGTTAGATTTTTTTGTATTTTGTATATTGGACGTTTGTAATTTCTCGAGGGAGAGTAACTTCAGAGGGAGGCAATAATTCAATAATGTTCAATAACATGAGTAATTATTCAAAGTGTCTCATATTTTTGTCGTCCTGGTTGCGCCACTGCGCATGTTACAAAATATTTTGCTTGTAAATTGAGTAGATATTTATTGCGTAGAAAGTTGAAAGACGGTTGAGGTTGAGAAATTACGTCACGCTATGGCGCGCTCTCTCGCCCAAGCGTGCTCCACTTATCTACCTTGATTGCCTTCTCTTAATTCGTGTCTCAGAAACAAATTTCTCGGGTTGGCTCGTTGGTCTAGGGGTATGATTCTCGCTTAGGGTGCGAGAGGTCCCGGGTTCAAATCCCGGACGAGCCCGCAGTTTTTTTTGTACGCCCGGCGCTTGGAACGAAATGCTGTTTTATTGTAATACTTTATGGCCGTCATTCGACTAATTTTTTAAAATTCAGTCAGTCCTACATCTTAGATCATGGTGTCCAACTTGCAAGGTCTCAAGAGCCACAACTAAAACCTACAATATGGTTGCGGGCCATCTTTTCATGACACGGGCTATCCACCCCTGACTTTCCCTGTAATGTTTATGTTCGGCACTTGGCCCGTCTGGCTGCTCTGAAACGCGAAGGGAGGGGGGACCACGCTTGATATCAGGCCGTACCATGCATAACGCTGTGAGTCAAATTGGGATGATTTTTAATTTCTGAATTCACTCTCGATTGTCACCCGACATAGATGCACGGGAGTTGCTCTTTTGACTTTTTTACCTTTCACCTTTCACCTTCTCTACCTTTCGTAATAAATGGCAGCGCGGGTAGCGAGCGGCCTGCGAACCGCCAGTTGGACAGCCTTGTTTTAGGCGGTGGTACAGTTTAATCATCAATGGTGAGAATTCGTGTTGCTTGTTAGAACTTGTACTAGTGTAGATTTTATTGCAAGTGTAACTCCTGACGAGAAAAAAACAACTTTTTTCAAAATTTCGGCAAACTAATATTTAATATTCTTGAAGATATTTTCATATGATAATTTGTGGTCGTTACAATAAATTATGTTTAAATTTACATCCTTTGTTTCAGTGGTGCAACAAGACTGCGTCTCAGATCGAGACTGTTTGTTCAGTATGACGTGTGCTGACAACAAGTGCGTGTGCAGGGATGGTTATCACTTGTACAAGGACAAATGTCTAGGGGGTAAGTGATCGCATAACGTGGTAAAAAAGAGGAAATGTTTTGAGGAAAGATTTCATATCTTGATGGTTTCATCTAATCGTTCGTGGGTAGTGCTAGGGTTTTGTCATTATTTCAACTTCTTCCTTAAAAGTTTTCCTTCATAGATATTTGCCACTATGGGCACATAACATTCCTTGTCGATCTTCTTATTTGGTAGGTATACAATCGCTATGAATTAGAATTTTCAAATATGATTCATTTAGTGTCATACTGATTCGTTTACATTGAAAAAATTGAAGCCTTATCAAAAAGGTTTCTACTTGCATAGGGTTTGGTGCTTTTTCACTATCGAATGTGACTTTTTTTTAGGAATCGAAGCAACTTGTAATTACGATGAAGACTGTATTGTGGATGCTTACTGCCATAACCACCAAAAATGCGCATGCATGGAGAACCTCTTACGGAGTGATGACGGCAGCAAGTGTACAGGAAACGGTAAGTGTCAAAAAATCTAGTTATGTTCTTAAAGTTAAAATGTGAATGATACAATATGATTAGTGATTTAGTACTGGGATTCCCGCAAATTAGCGGAATTTTAGAATTAAAATTATAAAATCGTCACAGTGTCATTTGAACACTGACAATATTTTATCAAAACAATTTTTAAATCTAACTGTAAAACGTTTCGCTTAATTTCTATCAGAAATGGTGTACATTCGAGTTATTCGTTCAGAGACTATTTCGAACTGTATTCGAGAAAATCATGGTCACCTTGCGCCACCTGGTTAGAAATCATCCAAAATGTGACCCTTTTATGAGTATGCCATTCTGCAATCTAAGGCTGAGAGGAAATACTGAACAAGGACATAATAATAGCTGTAATTCCAAAAAAACAATGCTGTAATTCACTATTTTAAATTATTATTTTGAATGTGTTCTTTTTCTTAACCAAATCTCATTCCCTAAAACTCATCACGAAATTTATGTTCAATCTAAAATGATCTTTACATTCTTCTCCTCAATTTTATCCCATAGATTTCTTTTAGATTCCATTTTACTTTGGAATTCTTCTTACATCGTCATCCTCATCATCATTGATTGCGAAGGCTTCCGCAGCCGGAGTTTGCATTATCTAGGCTATCCGGGACGAGTCCCGTCGCTGACGCAACAGCAGTTCGCTCTAAGGAAGGACACATGTTGGTCGAAACGTCAGACACCATGACAGAGACGTGACTTGTCTCGGATAGCCTAGA